>JBBPBX010005315.1:30024-50973 GCA_038048925.1 Garcialebias charrua
GATAGATAGATAGATAGATAGATAGATAGATAGATAGATAGATAGATAGATAGATAGATAGATAGATAGATAGATAGATAGATAGATAGATAGATAGATAGATAGATAGATAGATAGATAGATAGATAGATAGATGGATGGATGGATGGATGGATGGATGGATGGATGGATGGATGGATGGATGGATGGATGGATGGATGGATGATGGATGGATGGATGGATGGATGGATGTAGACCCTTTCCAAAAAATTGGAGTATCATGGAAAAGTTGTTTAACTTCCATACTTCCATTCAAAAAGTTGATATTTAATAGATGATAGATTCAGGGCCCACAATTTAAACAATATCAAGTATTTATTTGTTTATTTTTTACGTAATTTGGGCTTCCACGTCATGAAACCCATGAAAACAGGAGTTCAACCAATTAGAAAACTGTGAAGAAATCAGCTTACACTACTGTTTTTACAGAAAAAAGAAATGAATTAGGATGACAAATCAATCAAAATATGGTACTTTCAAAATAATATGTCAATCTTCAATACTTGGTTGGGAATCCCTTTGTCTTAATCCCTGCCTTGATGCGACGTGGCATTGAGACAATCAGCCTGTGGCATTAACTGGGAGTTCTGGAAGCCCAGATCTCCTTGATGCTGTCAGCTCTTCTTTCTTGTTGTGTCTGGTGCCCCCATGTTCCTCTTGAGAACACTCCATACATTCTCAATGGGTTTAGGTCCGGCCAGTTGGCTGGCCAGTCCAGCACTGTGGCCTGGACATCAAACCAGGTTTTGGTGCTTCTGGCGGCATGCGCAGGGGCCATGTCCTGCTGGAAGATGAAATCTGCATCTCCATACAGATCCTCAGCAGAAGGATTCATGAAGTCCTCTAAACATCTGGTAGACTGTTGTGGTGACCTTGGATTTAAGAAAGCAGAGTTTACCAAACTTGCACCCCAAATCATGACTGACTGTGGATATTTCACACTGGACCTCAAGCAGTATAGGTTCTGTTCCTCACCCTTCTTCCTCCAAACCCTTGGACCTTGATTTCTGAAGAAAAGGCACACTTTACTTTCATCAGAAAAGAGGACCGAGGAACCCAACAGTTGTAGCCCATCTCCCGGATGCGTCTGAATGTGATGGTGTTTTAAACTGTGACTCCCGCCTCATTCCACTCTTTCTGAATCTCTGCCACATTCTGGAATCTTCTGTTTGATAATCCACTGAAGCCCATTGTCATCTCTTTTTCTGGTGCATCTTCTAATGCCACATGTTGCCCTTCCACTAGATTTTCCATTGATATGCTTGGACACAGCGCTCTGTGAACAGCCAGCCTCCTTAACTATGAACTTTTGTGACATACCGTATGGAGGGATCAATGATGGTCTTCTGGCCAGTTGTTATGTCTGCAGTCTTCTTCATATTGAACTGAACTGAGACAATTGAACCAAACTGAAGCAATTTAATGGCACCTGGGGAAACCTGTGCAGGTGCTTTGAGTTTAGTAGATGATTAGTTTGTCACTCAGTTTAAAGACCGTGTAAAGTGAATTTCAATGTTTTCTTCAATAAACATTATAAATGTCATAATTGTAATCTTGTAAATGAGTAAAAAGTCTCAAAATTGTAGATAAATTAATTTTGGAGTTATAGATCAAACTGTGTATAACGATATTTCTGTTTCAGGATTTTTTGGGCGTGTTTTAAATGTGACTGCGTTTCGTCACGCGGTCTAAAGCCCCACCCCCTGCAGCTCCAGCCGTATAAATTAGTTCTTGCCTCGGTGGAGCCGTTCACTCGCGAATCGCAGATAGCATCAGATAGCAATAGCTATAGCTCCTTTTTTGCTAAGAAAATGCGACAGGTCCATTGCATACTTAGTTATCAACGTGATTACTCTATATTTTAATCACCAACACAGACCCCGCATGCGATGTGACCGGGTCGGACCGGGTGCAGCGAGTCCGCTGCTCATCTTCTAAAATAGCGCTTATTATTAAACACATAACAGCGGAGTTATGAATTATAGTTGTGTCCTCAACTTTAAAAACAAAACCAGAGTTGTTTGTGCACTAAAAACAGCGTAACTCTTGGAAAAAGGAGCTGCTGTTACAGCCAGAACTCAGATAAAAACAGAGCAGGTTTACTGGATCTCTGCTGCACCTGTCTGCCTCTCCACACACAGCTCAGGCTGTGAAGAACGATGCCGACCGTCACAGTCTGAGTCTGGCTCTGGAGGTTCAAATGAGTGGGGCTGGAGAACTCCAATTAGGCTGCCAGTCTTCGCGAACATCCTCACTTTACCGCAGTTCTTCACTGGGCAGGACATGGGCGCAGTACTGTGCTGAAACCACGCCCACGCGCTGACACACCCCCAGCGTTTCAGACCAGGGCACAATTATGATTTTTCATTATGTTTGAGACTTAATTTTATAAGGTAAACAATGTTTTTAATCAGTCAGATTTATATGGGTGATTAATAACACATATTTATGCCGTGTGACAAACTCAAAACACACATTTAATTTTACTTTACACGGTCTTTAAAACATTCATGCCCTGCAACATTTGGGCTGATTTCTCCACTGTATTCTAATATTTTGAAATCCTCTTTTTGTGGGTTTCATGACGTGGAAGCCCAAATTATGTAAAAATAAACAAATAAATACTTGAAATTGTTTAAGTTGTGGGCCCTGAATCTATCATCTATTAAATATTAACTTTTTGAATGAGTGTGTGTGTGTGTTTATATATGTATGGTATATGGGTACATTCTGTGTCCTAGGAAATAAAATAAAATAAAAAATCACAGAAAACCTCAGGCAGCTTTAGCAGAGCATCTTTTAATTACCACTTAGTAATTTCCTTCTTTTTTTTATTCAGTCTTTTTTTGTGCCTCTTCTCTGAAAGAGTGAATCCCAAAGATAAATTGTGTTCGTTCTCAAACTGGGGCTGTCGTTTTGTGATGAATTGGGAGAAGGAGTGCATTTGCACATTTGCATTCAAAGCTTCCACACAGGTGCAACAGCTCTATAGGGACCAGCCTCTTCTGCAAAGCAAACAAATCTGACAGTTTTAACTTGAAAACTTTTTTTAAAGGGCTTTATTTTAGTCAGGTTCATAATATGTACAAAATATATCAATGCACAGCTGGGACACATTACTCTAAATGCACACAGGAATAAAAGCTCAACATTATGTTTCAGAAACCTACAAAATGTATTTTTATATATATATAAATCACTTTGTCGTCTCTTGGTTTGGTTTTCCAGATTTAACGAGGAAGTAAAGCACATAAAAGTCACAGAAAAGGACAACTGGATTCACATCACCGAAGCAAAGAAGTTTGAGAGTCTTCTGGTGAGACGACAACTCTGAGCTGCTGCAACAAAGAGCTGAAATGGTTGTTTCCAAGCTGACACTTGATGCTGTATGCTGCAACAGGAGCTGGTGGAGTACTACCAGTCCCATTCGCTGAAGGAAAGCTTCAAGCTGTTGGATACCACGTTAAGGTACCCCTACAAGACGAGAGAACGTTTGCTAAGTCGGACGAGTACGCGCTCACCAGGTAAACGTCTCCGATGGCTTTTTTCATCCGTTTCTGCTAAAAACACCAGCTGATACAGATGGCATCAAATAACGAGACATATTCTTTGTCACTGACCCCTCTAGCATTACACCAAATAATTTAAAGCTGCACTGACATCATCTTGTATTTATGCATCATATTGCACTACATACTGTATATATGTTTTATCATTCAGCTATGTTCATTTTTGCAAACAAACATAAATATATTTAATTTTGATTTTAAATTGATTTTAAACTTCGCGCCGTGTTTATTCATGGGAAATCCGATTACCGTATTTTCCGATGTATAGGTCGCACCTTTTTATGGTTTTTTCAAGGCCTGCGACCTATACACCGGTGCGACCTATATATGGATTGTTATCACTTTTTGGCGAAACACATTTTTAAATCCAGCTCATTTCACAATTACGTTCATTTATTAAGGAAAAGTTCAGCTCAGTCATATATTTGCTATAATTTTATCAAACAAATATGTAATTGTTTTTAAGTGTTAATCTTCTTAAAAGCCTTGCTGTGCGCTCCTGTGGCAGATATTTGCAGCAGAGCTAAACATAGGTGCGACCTATACACCGGTGTGACCTATCTAGGGATTTTTCCAATCTATTGGTAATAATTGGATGGTACGACCTATACAACGGTGCGACCTATACACCAGAAAATACGGTACATGCGAACGCAACATATGTGACGTAAGGAGATGTAGAAGCAGTCTGCGTCTGTCAGCAGCTTGCCTGCTTGCCTATTTTTTTTGTTTGTATAACTTGACAAATGCCGTTACGTTGTGTCGCCTTTGGGTGTTCTAATATCTAATATCATCAGTGAACAAGTGAACCTTTTCACTTTCCCAAAAGAAGAAATACTTCGTCTGGGAATGGAATAAATAAAGCTGCCACCCCACCTCGGAGCCTCCTCGCTTCCTGAAAAGGTAAAAATCAAATAAATACGGGTGCAGACCTAAATTAGAACCTGCTGTTTATTGTTTATCTAGCTTTCTGCTTCCCAAACTGAAGACATGTAGCTAAAATATTCACTTAGATTGCTAAATTCGTCGGGTTTTAAATTGTCCGTCTTTATATGTAAATGCATAACCGGAGCCCTCTACATCTCCTTACGTCACATATGTTGCGTTCGCGTGTAATCGGATTTCCCATGAATAAACACGGCGCAAAGTTTAAAATCAATTTTAAATCAAAATTAAATATATTTATAAGTTTGTTTGCAAAAACGAACATAGTTGAATGATAAAACATATATATGTAGTGCAATATGATGCATAGATACAAGATGATGTCAGTGCAGCTTTAAGGCCAAAAAGTTTAAGAAAAACTGTCATACACATCAGATATACGGTACTTAAAAAAACATGCCAAACAGTAATTGTTTTAAAAGACTTGGCACATTTGTAAAGAATTTACTCCGATTTGTTTTGAACACTGAGGAAACCCCTTCAGGCCCAGTATCCAGCCTCTGAAAAGCATTGATTATGTTTGCATGTTTGGAATGTCGCTCGCTGTCCTGCACTTCAATGGTCTTGTGAATGAACTAATTAATCATTATCATCAAAATCAACTCTATTCTTGCTCTTGCGTTTACAATCCTTGTCTCCTTTTACTTATGCTTACAGTTCGTTGGCTTATTTGTGCGTTTCTTGCTTTAGGAGCATTTCTGTGGCAGCACTACAGCGCCACTTACAGGCCTGGCATATTAACTACCGGTACAGCATTTTGAGTTCTCTTCCCCTTTAGGAGCATTTCTGTGGCAGCACTACAGCGCCACTTACAGGCCTGGCATATTAACTACCGGTACAGCATTTTGAGTTCTCTTCCCCTGTGCTGAAAAGGTTGAGACTACGGGTGCATTCACACCAGTTCTGTTTCGTCCGCTTTAATCGAACTCTAGTCTGTTTTTCTAGAAAGTCCAGTTCGTTTGGGGAGGTGTGAACGCACAATCGAACTCTGATGCGGACCAACAATGCAAACTCTGGTCTGCCTAAAAACCTAGGTCTTACCGGTAGTTTGTTTGAAGTGAACTCTAGCGTGGTTCGAATGCAATGTGAATGCAAGCGGACCGGAGACCGCTCCAAAAGCAGGAAGTAGACTAGAGTGCAGGGTAAACAAAACGCGCATTGTTCTTACCTCATACGGAGCCGTCGGCAGCCTTGTGGGAAAAACAGCATTCTCCATGGTCTTCTGCCTCTTCTTCTGCTCATGCTGAGTCCATTGTTGAAAAATTTTGCTTGGCACATGAGCCACAGACAAAACAGAAATACTAAAACTGCTAAAATTTGATGCCACTCTGTTTTTATTTCCAGAAGAAGAAGAAGAAGTGTCTTCTTCAGAGGTTTTTGTGTTGTTTCCTTCAGTAGTTCTTGGTGCAGCACCACAACAGGCGAGGGCGGGAACAGGTTGTCCTGATTGACTCAGTGCAGTGTGAATGAAAACCACACCAGCTGAAAATGTAAACAAATGTTCTGAATTTTGGTCCCCAATAAAACCAAGTCTACCAGACTATCAGGTGTGAAAACACCCTACAACTGAAAGGACTGACCACTTCTTCAAGGACACCATTTATGCTGGAGAATTCACAGCAGATTTCCATTTTGACTTCCAAATCCCTCACTAGAGCTGGAAGATAAATCCAAAAGGGGAGGCATGTACTGGTAAATATGCCTCCTTGGTTGATCTGCTGCCTTATGAACTGGCTCTGTTTCGTATAGGCTTTGCCCTTTAAGGCTATTGCTAGTGGGTTTACCCCTTGCACTTAGCGCAGCACTGAAAACTAAAGTCTACGCCCACCTGCTGTGTGGGCCCCGCCCCAAGTTTAAAAAAATGGTGTCTGCAATATTGCAGAACTCCTCTTGGTCCTCTGGTGAGAGATCCAGTTCCGTAGTTGTTGTTTTTTTAAATGCTGAAAGCTAGCAAGGCCATGTTGGTCGTTGCAGCAGACTGAGACGTGCACTGGTGCGCTCTGTCAGTTAAGCCTGGTTTATACTTCTTGTCACACGTCTTTTACCCCCCGTTGAGTGCCCAGCGATGACGTAATTGCATGTGTGTCACCGACCGCATTTGAGTGTTTATACTTTGACAAGACTGGGGGATAATCCCTCCCTCTTCCCTCCCACTGCATACGTGACGCACACTCCCACTGCATACTCAGCGAGTTTCTCTCCTCAGGACCATGCGGGGGTCTCCGTATTGGTGTGTGTGTGTTGGGGGCAATGCGCAAAGAGCAGAGATGCACGGTTTGCGTGTGCGCGCGCGCGCACAGACGACTTTCTCTTCAAAAATATCTATGTCAAAGAAAAAAAAAACAGCTTCTGGAAAGCTGTTTTGGCACTGCACAGCCCTCCCCTGAATGAAATTCAGCTCGTGCTGAAGGAGGAAATTCTCTGAATGGGTGCGCGCTTTGTTGTTTACGTTCTGAAATAAGCTGATTTCTAATCAGTTGTTAATAAAAATTTAACTCAGAAACACTAATATATATATCCAGCTAACACATATATTTTTTTTGGCATTTCTGTAGTTATATTTTAATGAAATTCAGCTCGCGCTGAAAGGAGGAAATGCTCTGATGGGTGCCGCTTCGTGTTGTTTACGTTCTGAAATAAGCTGATTTTAGTTGTTAACAAAAATTTAACTCAGAAGCACTAATATATTATATATATTCAGCTAACACATTTTTTGTTTTTTGGGCGTTTCCGTAGTTATATTTTAATGAAATTCAGCTCGCGCTGAAAGGCGCAAACAAAAAACGCCCACAAACTTTGAACCAATCACACGCTCCGAGCCGCATCCTCCGTATCGAGGAGTTCTGACAGGGGGCCCTGTACAAGACGGCTGTCACCGGGGGATCGCAGCGGGAGTGCAGACGGAAGTTGCGAAACTTTTTTCACTCAACAAGGGGTAAAAGACGTGTGACAAGAGGTATAAACCAGGCTTTAGTCTGGCTGTGAGCTGATCGTTGGGGAATGAGGGGACAGGCCGTCATTCGACGTTCTGGGCCGCTCTGACCTTGAAAACAGCAGAAGTGGGAACCCCCTGTCGTGATCCCCTCTACCTTCATGATGGTAGGTGATAGATGAACACAGGTGCCCTCAGCTTCAATGGATCGGCTGCTGCTCCAGATAGGTACATCATCGTGGCTGGGAACCGAGGCCAGACTGGGTCTCAGCCACTAGAGTGTGGAGTGGTAAATTTTCCCACCATGTACTCTGGAGGCAGCAGAACCAGCGGCTCTGGCACAGTCAGACCTTTAGCGTTCGCCACCCTCTGGATGATTTCAGGCCAAGTATGCACAAGCGCACTGAACCCTGGGAGGGGCATTGTCACTGACATTGAGATACCTGAGAGTCCACTTCTCGAAGGCAGCTCTGTCTTCAGCCCTCCTGTCTGGGAGGGGGAGCTAAGCTGCTAACTGACTCCTCGTCTGTGGCAGAAACGTCCAAATCCTGCTCCGCGTTGAAAAAAAATCAAGGGCCTTATCCAGCAGGTATCTCTCTGGAAGCAAGAAATACTCTTCACCTGAAGCAAAGATGGCTGCCTGGCGTTGCTTCTCCTCAAGCGGGAAAAGCTTGCAGGACGGACAGGAAGCCTGCGGTGTCATGGGTTGACCTGTGTGTTCTGCTCCGAGGCAGCCCTCGCAGATGGCGTGCAGGTCGGAGCTGAAGGTGTACCCTGTCCTGCAGTCTGGACACAGGCGCTGGACGTCCTGTTCTTTAGGTTAGTTTTCTTAAGTGCTTGCTGGTTGAAGGAAAAAAGGGCTCGATCCCCAGCCTCAGAGCAATTCATACAGACTGGGGTGGAGCCTACACAGCAGGTGGGCGTGGACTAGAGTTTTCAGTGCTGCGCTATGCGGGGGCGGGGGGTAAACCCATTAGCGATAGCATTAAAAGGTTGCGCTTATACTGCAACTACCGGTAATGCAACTCCCTGTTTATTGGAATCCCTGGCAAAAACCTTCAGAAGCTTCAATATATTCAAAACAGTGCAGCAAGGATCTTGTTGAGAGTTCGTAAATTTGAACATATTACACCCATTCTCCATAACCTTCATTGGCTTCCTGTCACCTACAGAATTCAGTACAAAACTGCTCTCATTACACACCAATGCTTACACGGAACTTCACCAGATTATCTAAAGGACATTCTTGTTCCATATTCATCCACCCGGTCTCTACGATCACAGAACAGTAATCTCCTTCACATTCCATGAACCAAATTAAGGACCATGGGAGACCGGGCATTCAGTGTGGCTGCCCCCCGCCTATGGAACTCCCTCCCTGACTACCTGAGAGCTCCACAGTCACTGGTTGACTTTAAACAAGGCTGAGAGACCTTTCTTTTTAAGCGAGCCTACTCTGCCTCCACATGATTTTACCTTTGATCTTAGTTGATATTATCATTGATTTTACTTGACTTTATCACATGTTTTATTTTATCTTTGATTTTTGTTGCACTTTGTAGCACTTTGAGATATTTGTTAATGAAAAGTGCGTTATAAATTAAATTCATTATTATTATTATTATTATTATTATACTCATAGAATCTGGGGTTACAGTACGCAATCAAGGATTTGGACAAATGATAAAGAAATGGATGTTTGGGTATTTCTGTGCACAAAGACTCCACGCTGTCCTTGTATGAAATCATTAATTTCACTTTGAAACAATTGTTTGCGTGTGCAGACTAAAAATTCAATCTTCAATCATCACGGCTGTGAATAACAGAATGGTAAGGTAAAATATCAGACTACCTCCTACTTAGTTTGTCTTTGCTAGTCTGTCCTGAAGTCATGTGTGAAGGAGTCGAGAGAGGCCAGAGGAGAGCAGAACAGCAGTTAAATGAGACAGAGCGCTAAAGGAAGGGAGGCAGCTGAACTCAGAGGATCGTGGAGCTGGCTGCCCTCTCTGTTCATTAGACTGTGTGAATACTGGCCGCCTCTCTCTAGCACTGCTGTCTTTGTTCCATCTGCCTGCTGTTTGGCTTTCTTTGGAGGAAAAAGATCTTGAGCTTCACCGTGCACAGCATGACATTCTTACAGCTGTTCTAATGGAAGCAGCTGTGATCTCTGTAAAAATTAGCAAACACCAGAATCTATCATCTTGTTCACAAGTGGGTTTGTTTGAGGATGGCAGTACCAATGGTCGGTGAAATCTGCTTCTTATTTTTAACTCTGAAAGCTCTTTTTTTTTAACCTCATTAAATTGTACTGAGAGCTGAGTTACGATGTGAGATTACAAAAAAGATTAATGGCCAAATCAGGTTGTCTGAAACTTTAGCTGCCAAAAGAAAACCCTAAAAAAAAGAAAAGCCAAACATTTGTCTACTGTATTGTGCAAAAACTTAGTGAAACTAAAACAGATTCTTGGTTTTTTACAGGTTGGTTGAACCATTCTTTATATTATCTTTGAAAAATAAGTATTATTGCAATAAATAAAGAAGAGAGACATAAATTAAGGGTATTACAATGCCAAACTGACACCTATATTGCCCGCCACAAAAGGCAAAGGTGGATGAAATCTAAAGTCGGTGTGTGTTTGTTACCAAAATTTCTTATGAGCCAAATACACATTTTAATTAACTTTTCTGGAAATAATCATTGGATGTATGACTGCTACTGATTAAACTTTGGAGCCAACCTATTCACGATGGATACCACAACCAACTAACCTTTTAAAGACAAAAAAAAAACACGTCTCAGTTAATTATACTGATACCAGGTTGAAAAACTCTTGAGTGGTAGTCGCTGAGAGTCATTCACTACACATACTCTGAGAGTGACCTTTTGCAGTGCCACGTGAGCTCGTGCATAATGTTTTCAAGGTTTTACCAAAACGGCCACTCTTTTATTTCTTAACATAAACTACTATATTAGTCTTTAACTCTCTGGCATGAAAGGAGGCGGGCGATCTACAGGGGAAGGCTTGATGCCTATAACCGACGTAATGACTGAAAAATTTTGAGCTTCGTCCACCCCCAAGAAACAGCTACTTTTAAACCCGTTTTAACTCTTGAAGTCTTGAATCGGTCGTCCTAGAAGTGTTTATATCAGTGCATAATGGGCTAATTATCACCAATACCGATATGTACCCAAGCCAATATATCGTCCTAAAATATTGCCCCTACCGATATATCGGCCAGGCTCTAAATTGAAATTAGGTTTGTCTAATTGTTGTTTTGTAGCGCTGCTGCTCTTGCTTTAGCCCTGCATGCACCTTAAACATCTCACAGCTATATTTCCTCCATTGTTTCTTTCTCTTTTTCCTCCTCTCAGCAGCAACGTGCGCCTCATACAATTTCTCCTTCCTCAGTCCACAAGGCCTCAACTTCTCCTCTCCCCCGACTTCAGCTCCCTTCTGGTCAGGTACTTATGTTTGCCTTCTTTTCACGCTTCTGTTTGTTAGCTTGCGCCTGAAATGACCTAATGAGCATGTGCTCCCCCAGCCTCATTATTTTCTTCTTTTCATTAAAATTCCTATTTCACCCAGGATGACATTTCCTCGTTCAAGTAAATAAAGGAAACCCATTTTCCCTCCTAAGATGGAATCATTTGTTGTCAGTTTGTGTCTACAGCGTGTTTTGTTCATCAGATCATTCCCTCTGTATTACTCTTTGTATTACTTGTGGGCAGCTGTGGCTGTGTGTGGTTAGAGCAGTCATCCTCCAGAGTTGGGGGTTTGATTCCACCAGATGTCACATGCTGAAGTGTCCCTGGGCTAGACACGGAACCCCTCATTGCCTCCGATGTGTGTCCCATCAGTGTATGAATGTTATCCAAAGCAGTGGTTCCCAACCATGGTCCTTGAGGAACACCATCCTGCATGTTTACACCTGGTTTGAATGAATGGGTGATTAACAGACTTTTGCAGAACTTGAGGAAGTAATTAAATTAGGGATGCACAATATTATCAGCATGGTATCAATATCGGCCAATATTAGCGATAACGTTAAATATCGGACATAGTTCCGTAAAAAAACACAACAACAACAACAACCTCACAGATATAAAGGATTTCTGTTTTAAGTATTTTTTTAATTTAAGAAACCGTCAAGTATATTTATTAATGCACAACTACTTAGTACTTTAGGACGAGATGTTGTAGTGGTAATGGCAGTCGTCCCCCGATCGGAAGGTTGGAGGTTCGAATTAGGGATGCACCGATCCACATTTCTCACTTCCGATCCGATACCGATACTTTAAAACTGGGTCTCAATCGATACTGATACTTTTCCGATCCGATACCATTCAAGTATTCCACTGCCTTACTGGTTAAGGGAGTGGCTGTGTTGTATTTCCCATCATGCTTAGCGTTTTTTTAGTTTTTCCAACTGAACCATGAGTAAGAAGGATGTGTGTGGTGAAGACCTGCCTCCTGTTCACTGTTAAAGTTTAGGTACTTCTTGTTGTGAGGCCCAAAGTGTTGTCATTGGGTTTAACTCACACACTGTTAAAGCAGTCACAGAATGTGATTGAACATAAATACTCTTTAAAACTTGATCGGAAAATATCGGCAGGTTGGAACCGATACCAGATACTGAAACTATGCTGGTATCGGATACTGATACTGTATCGGATCGGCCCCATCCCTAGTTCGAACCCCAAGTTCCCACACCATGTGTCGTTGTGTCCGTGGGCAAGACACTTAACCCCGAGTTGCTCCCGGTAGGACTGGCTGTTGCCTTGCATGGCAGTCTGCCGCTACCGGTGTATGAATGTGTGTATGAATGGGTGGATGGCTGGTGCTGTAAAGCGCTTTGGGGCCCCTAATAGGGGGCTGGAAGGCGCTATATAAGTAAGCTCCATTTACCATTTACGTTTCACTTGTCGCTTGTGAACAAGTTGAATTTATATTTGTGAAAATTTACAAATTTGCACTGTTCGAGTATTGTCATTGTGTTAGAGAGAGTAAATATCGTGAATAAATTTGACATTAAACATAATCCAAGTTGACGTGTTACGTCATTCCCAGATCCCTTTTTGGCATCTGGTAGCAGACCAAACTGACAAAGACCTTGCAGAATAATGAAGTATTTTAATTCCACAGCAGAAAAAGCTATGTAGTCTCTGTAAGTAGGTCTAGAGGAAAAACATAGTGGTATTGATATTGGTCATCGGCCAAATACATTTTAACAAACCGTCATATAAGATATAGGCCAAAAATCCAATATTTTGCATCCCTAAATTAAATGACTGATTCAGGTGTGTCGGAGCGGAAAAGCGTTCCTCAAGGACAAAGCACTGATTAGTCCAGTGTTTTTCAACCTTTTTTGAGCCAAGGCACAGTGTTTTCATTGAAAAAAAAATCCAGAGGCACACCACCAACCAAAATTGTAAACATAGATACACTGTATCCGCCTATATTAAATATATAGTCATTCTTCAAAGTGTCTTGAATAGGAATGAAATAAACACAAAAATGTATTTTTATCATATTTTATATTTCTTATTTCAAATTGCTTATTTCTTATTTCAAATTATGTCTTCAAAAATACACCCAAACAGTACCACAACTATGTGGTCTTAAATTTAAAGAGGTTGTAGAAAGGGGGGGGGGGGCTTTTTTGATAATTAGCACTTTGAGATTTTCATTAATGAAAAGTGCGTTATAAATTGAATTCATTATTATTGTTATTATAATTTCCAAGGCACACCTGACGATCACTCGTGGCACACTAGTGTGCCTAGGCACAGTGGTTGAAAAACACTGGATTAGTCTCTACAGATTCAGACTAGCTTTGTAGAGATGTAGTAGGGTGCTGTGTGGATGCATAAATGAGGGCACAGGTTGTATTGTAAAGTACTTTGAGTATCTTGACTACCGGTAGATAGAAAAGTTCTATAAAAGTCCATTTACCTTTTTTTTTTAATATATACAATTATTGTAGACACGGCCATTTATATCTAATAGCAGTTACTTGCCCTGTTAGTGTATTGTATCTTGCACTGCAAAGACTGAGCTCCCACTCATTGCATTTCCAGTGTTTACTCCTCGGGTGGTCAGCACCGCAGTGGCCCGGTATAACTTCGCAGCACGGGACATGAGAGAGCTGTCCTTGCGAGAAGGAGACATCGTCAAAATCTACAGCAAGATCGGCGGAGACCAGGGCTGGTGGAAAGGAGAGGCCAACGGGAGAGTAAGTGTGGGGATGAATGTCTAAGAACAGGGTGGAGTAAATTGAACAGTTAAAAAAGAAAAAAGCCTGAAGCAGCAGCGGGGAAGAGAGGGGGGAGAACCTGGCTGCTTGGAGATATGCCCGTTCAATACTCTGGCTGTAAAACTGGATGTGATGTCAGCTTTTATTTCAGGAATGTTCCCCATAAAGCTGTGAATTTAATCAACATGAAGTGGAGACGCACAAAGTGGATCCACTTTTAGTTCTGCTCTTTGTTCTCACGTTGTAGGTCAAATTTGTTACAAGTTTTTTTTTTTCCCCCGCACAGTTCCTACTGTTTCTTCTTATTCGGGAACTTCAACACAAAAGCTTTTAACTTTATTTTTTATCTTCTTTCTTTAGTTTAGTTTATTTATTTATTCTGGTCAGAATAGTTTAATTCTGATCTAATTATGGTAACAAGCTAACAGCTAGTTTGAGTAAGACCACTAAAAAAACAATTGAATCGATTTTCTTTGTTCTTCAAAACTAAATGTTTTTTGTATAATTCTAAATCAGTTTGTTGCACTGTTTTGTTTTAATTATCATATTTTCATCATCTGTTATCATCATTTTATTGCATTTGTGGCTGTTTCTTTCTTTCAGCTGTTCTTTGTTCTTCCTTTCATTCGTTCTTTCATTCTTTTGTCTGTTCTTCCTTTCTTTCGTCTGTTCTTTCTTTCATCCATTTTTTGTTCTGTTGTTTTGCTCATCCATTCTTTCTTTCTTCCATTTTTTTGTCCGTTCTTTCCTCCAGTCGTTATTTCTTTCATCTGCTCTTTCATTCATTATTTCTTTCTTTTGTTCTTTTGTTCGTCCGTTCTTTCATTCATCTGTTCTTTCTGTCATTCATTCTTTCATTTATCCGTTCTTTATTTCTTTCTTTGGTCCGTTCTTTCTTTCGTCCATTGTTTCTTTCTTTCATGTGTTCTTTTGTTCATCCATTCTTTTGTCCTTTCATTTGTTCATCCTTTTTTCTTCCATCCATTCTTTCTCTTTTCATTCTTTTTTCTTTCGTGTAATGTTTTGTTCATCTGTTCTTTTGTCCTTTCTTTCGTTTGTCCGTTCTTTCTTCTGTCCATTTTTTTCTGTTCTTTCATTCATCCTTTCTTTTTTCTTTCTTTCATATTTTCTATTGTCTGTTCGTTGTTTTGTCCTTTCTTTCGTCCGTTCTTTCTTTTGTTCATCCTTTTTTTAAATTTTGTCTGTTCATTTATTCATCTGTTCCTTTGTCCTTTTTTTGTTCATCCGTTCTTTCACTCGTCCATTTATTTGTTAGTCCATTCTTTTGTTCATCCATTCTTTCTTTCATCTGTTCTTTCACTCATTCATTTTTCTTTTGTTCTTTCTTTCGTCCATTATTTCTTTCATCTGTTATTTCTGTCATTCATTCTTTCTTTTATCCTTTCTTTCTTTCTTTCTTTCTTTTGTCCGTTCTTTCTTTCATCCATTCTTTCTTTATTTCATATGTTCTTTTTTGTTCATCCATTCTTTTGTCCTTTCTTTTGTTCTGCCTTTTTTCTTCCATTTATTCTTTCTCTTTCTTTTCGTTCTTTCTTTCTTTCATTTGTTCTTTTGTTCGCCTGTTCTTTTGTCCTTTCTTTCATTCATCCATTCTTTCTTCTGTCCATTTTTTGTCTGTCCTTTCATTCTTTCTTTCATCCGTTCTTTTTTGTCCATTCTTTCTTTCTTTTGTCCGTTCTTTCATTCATCCATTCTTTCTTTCGTCTGTTTTTTGTTTGTCCATTCTTTCTTTCGTTCTTTCTTTTGTCCGTTCTTTCTTTCATCCATTCTTTTTTATTTTCTCCGTTCTTTTTTTCATCTGTTCTTTTGCCCATTCTTGTGGTCATCCTTTCTTTTTCTTTCTTTCTTTCTTTCTTTCTTTCTTTCTTTCTTTCTTTTTTCTTCATAAACAGCAGCATTAGTTTCATGTTGTATTATTCTGATGCAGCGTAGGACATTTATTACCAGAATGTCATATATTTGCCTGAATATCTCTGACTTGCTAAACGGACATTGATATAAAGAAATAAAACCTTTTACTTTATTTATATATTTTTAATGATTGAAGTTGCTCAAAGTCTTGACGTTGTTCTTTCCCCACTCATACTAGCAGTTAGCTTATCAGTCTAGTCAGATTTAAACATTATTTCTTCAAACCAACTGGGGCTTTATTGGCTAATGGTGCATAAAATAAGTCTAACCCCATCTAAAGCTGCTCAAGCTGCTCTGCTGCAACTGTGCTGCTTACAGCATTCTAACGCACCCGATCACAGCTTGGTATGCAAACTACACTGTAGCCTCCAGAGACTCATAAATACATCACCGAAAATGATCAGCCTCCCGTTGTCCAAACTGGTAGACATCTTCAAAATCTGCTTGAAGAAAGCTGAAGCTCAGCTCTCCCTCGTCAGCTCTTTGCACTTCTACCATATGGCAGGTGCCACAAGGGCTTTCTCAGCCCACACCTTTAAACTAGAAAGCAGCATTTTTTTTCTTCTTTTTTCCCAAGAGCAGCCAACGAACTGAGCTCTGATAATCATTTCCTGCTTCTGCTGTCATCACCTTCATTATTGCCGACTCGGGTCTGAACTAACTACTTATCTATACACCACATGGCCATATTCACTTTAGATCCCAGGAGCAGCTGTGCAGTTTTTCATACATTATTAGAGGTTTAAACATATGCTTGAATTCCATTTGGTGCAAAGAAGCTACAGGAAACTTTAATGCAAAAGCAACTTTAATACTTAGCACTTTAATAAATGTACAAAACCATTAACATTATACATTTTATATTTGTCAGAGTCAGAGTACTTTTATTAACATTGCACAAGTTTGCACCAGTACAGCGTGAATATGTACGCACAGTCATCCTGAAGGGGACTACGTGTGTGAAGCTGCTGCTATCAGGACACCATATGAGACATCAAAAGATATATCACATTTTGTCTTTCAGCGCGGCCTCTCCCATCCGTATCGGGATGAAGGTTATAGGTGTGAAACAAGGAAAGAGCCATGAGGGTAGTAGCGTTGGTATTACAAAAAAGATATATCACATTTTGTCTTTCAGGACACCATATGAGACATCAAAAAACTCTACCAGCAAGCACACATTTAAGACAAATCACATTTGCATTTGAGGGCGAAGCAGTGAGACAAGTCCATGAGCTCCATTCAGATTAGCCAGAGTTCTGATGATGACGTGATCAGCCAGCCTTATCTGACTCAGAGGACACAGAATAGTTCTCTGGGGAGGGGCGGAGGGTGCGACAGAAGCTTCATTTCTTCAGTTGCTCCACTGTTGGAAAGTGTATTTGGCAGATAACCCACAATGAATTGCACCATTATTGACCTCTCTACTTAAAAGTTATACCAAAGTTTACAAAAGCATGTATGTACATGTATATTTTCATTCATTCAACCTTTATTTAGGCAGGTTAATCCCATTGAGCCTCGAGGACTCATTTACAAGAGAGACCTGTTTTCAACAAAGAATGATGACAACAGTGACAACAATAGACTTATCATAAAAGAGCCATACAGATTTTTTTTTTTTTTGAACAAGTTAAAATAATATGTCAAAAAAAGTAGCAAAAACAGCTAGATTATAAGGCAAATGTAAACATCTTTGGCGTTAACCCCAGTGTAATACCTGTAAGTACAGTACAGGTCAGAGACAAAGTTATGGCGATGTGCAGATCAGGTTGTGTTGTAAAATAAAGTCAAAACCTAAACATTCAGACACAATTAAAACTATTATTAGAAAATGGAAAGGTTATGTCACCCCTGCAACTCGGTCAAGAGATTGTCATTCACCAACGTCAAGAACCAGACAAGTAAAACAGTAATAAGAGGAAACCCCAGGAGGACAAAGATAACTGCTGGATCTGAGCAGCTCTCGTAGAGATGGACAGGTCTGTTGACAGGACCACTGGAAGCTGCACAGAGCTTGGCTTCTTGTAAGAGTGGTGGGAAAAAGACACATTAAAGAAAACAAAGCAAGGCAGACAGTTTGGAAATTGCCGTATCCATAATGGAGACTCCTCAAATGTGAAGAATGAGATCTGTGGTCAGATGAGACCAAACAAATTTTAGGCCATCAAGAACACCATGGGGGCAGCTGTGGTTGAGTGGTTAGAGCAGTCGTCCTCCAATGGGAGAGTTAGGTGTTCAATTCCACCAGCAGTCACATGCTGAAGTGTCCCTGAGCAAGACACTGAACCCCTCATTGCCTCCAATATGTGTCCCATCAGTGTATGAATGTGATCTTAAGCACTGATTAGTCTTGTAGAGTGCTGTAAGAATTGGTAAATGAGGGCACAGATCGTAGTGTAAAGCACTTGAGTATCTGAATAAGATAGATAGAAAGGCGCTTTATAAGTACAGTCCATTTACCAAAAAGTTCCAGTGTTTAATTGAGCTAAGCTAGTAGAGATGTACTTGAAAAGACTTGGTGCAGTATATGCTGCACAAAGTTGATCTACAAAGTCTTCACCTTGGAAGAATGAACACATCCTCCCACTGTACATTGGATACTCATCTTATCTAAAGTAAAGCCAAAGAAAACATTTTCGGCTGCTCTTTTTCCAAGAACAACAACAAAATTCCACACAGCAATATTGGTTCCCCTTGCCTGTAACTGACCATGTTTGTTCATTTGCTCGATGTGCACCAGCTTCAAGTTCCTCAATGTCTCACATTGTGACGCAAAGAGGGGAGATTGGGACTACCCTTTGTCCATCTGTCAGTGTTTTGAGCATAACTTCAAAAGTAATCGAGGTCCATTTTGGTGTGTGCCTGCATAAGAAAGCTCACTATTGAAAATTGGGCTGCCAAGTCAAAGTCCCAGATGGCGACCAGCATATGTGTTAAACCAACCACCCCACTATCATTTGAGGAAACTATGCGTTCTAGTTTTTGTAATGCTTAAAATATATCCATCCATCCATCCATCATCTTTTACCCGCTTCTTCCTTTTTGGGTCGCAGGGGTCACTGGTGTCCATGTCCAGCCTTCACTGCGCGAGAGGCGGGGGACACCCTGGATAGGTCTCCAGTCCATCACAGGGACACAGAGTCAAATGAGACAACCAATCTCTCTCTCACTCACACCTAGGGACAGAGTTACCAGTCAGTCTTAACATGCATGTTTTTGATCTGTGCGAGGAAACTGAAATACCCGGGGAAAATCCTCACATGCACAGAGAGAACATGCATACGCCACCCATAAAGGCCTCCAGGCCGGGGTTTGATACCAGGGCTCACTGAGAGGCGGCAGCTCTTCCAACTGCGCCACCGTGCTGCCTGCTTAAAAATAGTTTCCTCAAATGTTCAAGGTGGCCAAAGGTTAATATATGGTGGCCATGGCCACCCACTATTGGCCACCCCCTGGTTCCTCCATTACTCCTGGTCATGAAAGAAATGGCTCCCTCTACTTGCCAAGGTCCATCACTTTGTGCTGTGGGACAAGCAAAAAATAACTTAACGACCCACTTTAATATCTTGCACCAAAAACCTGTTCAATTCCCTTCCAGACAAACATCTCAAAAACTACATTCACTACTTAGACCTCATTCTGCTCGTTTTAATATCTGGATCAAATTTAAGTATATAGACTCCTAATCAGATGATATTATGACTATCTCATACAGGTCCAAGCAGGTGCGGCTATAAATATGTTTTTTTTACTACCACTGCTGGTTCAGTCCGCACTTTACTATTCTAAAAAGTAAAATAAGTTGTTGCCTAGCAACAGCGGGAAAATAACTGAATGAAGCTTTCTTATGTTTAAAAAAAAAAGTACATCTTGTCGAATTAGTGTGGATAAATGTGGCCTTAATGTTTAATTAAGGTTGACTTCACCGTTTGTTTCCGTCCGTGTGAGCTCTGTGCAGAAAGGCACATGAATAAAGTCAATTAGCATGCCTTTGTCTCTGATGATTACCTTTTCATGTTGCAGATTGGATGGTTTCCCTCAACCTACGTGGATGAAGAAGGTGCACAGTGAGAGCCAGACTCGGGTGGCCCAGTTCCTTTGAAACCAGGAACGACCTTCTACCTGCTGTCCTCAGACTTAATGACTCCACGAACACAAGGAGGAACGGAAAAAGAAACATTTTCTCTTGCCTTTGCTGGAAACAAACTTTTTTTTTACTTGGTTTCTTTGCTTCTAATTTTTCCAAATTTTTAATGATGCATCAGCTTTTTTTTTTTTTTTTTGCTATATTTTATGAATTTAGTTTCTGTACAGCAAAGGGAAAAATACTGTTGCTGTTTGTCCACCTCTGTGTTGCTCTGCAGGGACTTTGTTCAGATTAGGACACAGCAGAAACTCACTGTCAATAGCTTTATTTTAAAAACTGTGTCTCTTTGTTGCAGGCTGTGCAAGCAAATTAACTGTACAGTAAAGATAATTTATTGAATAGAGATTATTATCACTAATGCTTATTGTGAGAAAGTTGGTTTAAGCAAAGAAGCAAATAAGACGAACAAAAAAAAGGATGCTTTGTTTTTATGTCAAGAGATTTTTTTGCCTTAGTTGTCATGGTGATGCCTTGTGGGCTGACACCAGTGGATGGAATCGACTTTATGGACCGGTTTTACTTCTCCGTGTATGCATGTGCTCGTGTGCGGCCCACGTTAACACACCCACACACACACGCACAAACCAATGTACAGAACGGTGCCTTCGAAAAACTGGTCGTTGCTCAACGGACCTCAGTAAAGAACATTGCCATTTTCAGAATCCAACCTCATCCACGTGCAGGACTTTACTGAC
Organism: Garcialebias charrua; assembly: GCA_038048925.1. Lineage (NCBI taxonomy): Eukaryota > Metazoa > Chordata > Actinopteri > Cyprinodontiformes > Rivulidae > Garcialebias > Garcialebias charrua. Next base: position 50,542 of record JBBPBX010005315.1, read on the forward strand.
AGAGGGGGGAGGGGCACTGATACAACAGGTCGGGAACGGCTCGGGCTCTGAACAACGCTCCTGACGTGAGAACTGGGTGGACTCACGGAGAAGAGAACATCTGTTCACATCCAAGCAGCTGGATGCAGAAGGGAAACATCGAGACTCCAAAAGCCACATTTTCTAGACTGTTTGTTGTTTCCTGCACAGAATCACACAGAACTTTTAATTTCTTGGTAGTACCCCGGAGCCAGATCCAGCCACGTTTCAGCGTCTGCATGAGGTTCAGTTGGTCATGATTTTTCTACTTTGCCTTATTTATTTTTTTTACAGTTCATCCGATGATAGTTGTTTTGGGGATGCACAATATTATTGGCTTGGTATCGGTCTCGGCCGTTATAAGCGATAAAGTTAAATATCGGCCATTCCATCAAAATACCTCACAGATATAAA
>JBBPBX010005315.1:51102-72569 GCA_038048925.1 Garcialebias charrua
TATACACACACACACACACACACACACACCGGTATATATGGTGCTGTTTTTGTATGACAACCCATTGACAAGGATGTCTGCAGTGTCAGCACAACGTTATGACATCACATGCACCGTTGAGTTTAGATTTGTGAAAATTTACAAAATTGACAAAGACCATGCAAAGTAATGTAGGATTTTAATTCCACAGCAGAAAAAGCTATGTAGACTCTGTTAGTAAGTCTAGGATTTTTAAAAAAATCAGTATTGGTATCGGTTATATCGGTCAAATAAGTTTTAACATATCAGCATATCGGATATTGGCCAACAATCCAATATCGTGCATCTCTAATGTTTTTTCCATCTCACCATCCTCCATCAGTCCGTTTCATGTGAAACTCATTTTGGTGCTGCGTCTGAAAATCTCTCTTTTTTTTTTTTTATTAGAGGGAAAACTTTGATACTCGAGGCATGGATCTGCAGAAGTTTTACTTTTTTTCTTTTTCAGATTTCTCCGGAGCTGCCGTGCTTAGTGTTTCGTTTTATTTCCCGGTGCCATAATCACTTCACAAACGCGCATCAATTTCCCACGGCGGTGAGCAGGTGCGCAGCTGGTATAGGTTTTCCTTTTAACAGGAACTCAATTTGGATTTTTTTATTTTATTATTTCCTACAAACACATAGATTTCTGCTGAACTTGTCAGCTCGACTTTATTTCAAAGCGCAGCCATGCGTTCGTGTTTCCCTGAGATTTCGAGAGTAAACACTAAGCACATCAGCTCCGCCCGAGTCCAGAGGCTTATGGAGCAGAAGACGCCGATACGTTTAGTTTTTAAACTTTTGACTGCCCACAATGCCCTGGAACATACAAACTCCTGCTGTGTGAGGGGTGGGGGTGGGGCTCTTTGTCTGTGATCAGGGGTTTGTAGGGGTGGGAGGGGATGAAGTGGACAAAAACACATTGCATGTGATTATTGATGTCAACTCCTGTCAGCTCATCTTCGGAAAAACCTGTTGGTGTTTTTTGTTTTTTTTAATGGTTGAGTATTTTCAAATGAGGTCGATCATGAAATAAAGCTCTCTGGTTTAAATCCTTCATGCAGTCTCCCTGCAGATGCTTCTTATGTTTTATTTTGTCCACACTGACCTGCATTGTCCATCGAAACGTAACAGGTGGAAGTCACATCACACTGCATATCTGTTTTCATAATCAGCCACGGCGTATTTGATGGGTGTTTGTCCACAGCTGTTGCTGGAGGGGCTGCGTGTGCGTCCCGCGTTGGAAGGCGTCGCCTCGTTCACGTCCGTCTGACGGGACTTCGGCTGTGGGTTCTTACGGAGGCGCCGACTCTCCGGGCGGCTGTCGGGAGGCGGCGCGTCTTCTCTGTTCAAACATGAATTCGGAATTTTACCATCAGTAAATTTTAAAACCATTATAAACTTATATACTTGTTCAGTCTGTGATATGAAGCAGAATCAAACTTGATGCCATTTAAAAGAAAATTGTAATTTTGTTTTGTTCAAAGGATTTTATTAGGCAGGGGGAGTCCAGTTTGGTGGCCTCAGGGTTCCACCTCTGCTGTTTGCAGATGATGTGGTCCTGTTGGCGTCATCGTGCCTTGATTTCCAGCTCTCACTGGAGCGGACCGCAGCTGGTATGAGAATCAGTACCTCTAAATCTGAGGCCATGGTCCTCAGAAAAGGGTGGTTGCTCTCTTCGGGTCAAGGTTGAGGTTCTACCTCAAGGAGTTCAAGTGTCTCAGGGTTTTGTTCACGAGTGAGGGAAGAATGGAGTATGAGATCAACAGGCAGATTGGTGCAGCATCTGCAGTATTGTGGACTGTGCCAGTCCGTTGTGGTGAGGAGGTAGCTGAGCTGTAAGGCAAAGCTCTCCATTTACCAGTCGGTCTACGTTCCTACCCTCACCTATGGTCATGTGCTCTGGACAGTGACTGAAAGAATGAGATCATGGATACAGGCAGTTGAAATGAGTTTCCTCTGCAGGGTAGCTGGACTCTCCCTTAGAGATAGGATGAGTTCCTGTAAAGTGCACTGAGAAAACTTTGTTGTGATTTGGCGCTAATTGAATTGTGAGAAGTTCAGTTGTCTGAGATGGACTCCACATCATGAGGAGCCAGTTGAGGTGGTTCGGGCATCTGGTAAGGATGCTCCCTGAGCGCCTCCCTAGGGAGGTGCTTCAGGCATGTTCGACTGGGAGGAGACTCCGGGGAAACCCATGGCATGCTGGAGAGACTACCGTATTTTCCACTGTACACGTCACACTGCCTTATAAGTAGTTTTGGGTCCGAACCGGTATCGTATCGGGCTCCATTACCAGCATAATTTACGTATTGGATTTTTCCGATCCAACCTGCCGATATTTCCGATCCATGATGCACGTTGGCTTCAAGCTATGGAATGGATTTCCTGAACGTAGGCGTGTCTCATGAATCCAGAGTAATAAGACCGGCCTCACATTAAGGAAATCCATTTCATAGTTTGCAGCCAGCTACAATGTGCAGTAGCACTGTAGCTAAAAGCTAGCCAATTTTTCATCGTAACATGTCCGCTGTGTGGAAGTATTTTACACTAAACACCACAAGACGGCAACGTGCAATGTCTGCACAGCCATAGCGCCACATTAAACCGCTGTCAAGTTAGTTTTACGTTGGACATTTGAGCTCCGGGGCTTCAGCAGGATGTCACTCTCGCTGAACCGAAACAGAGGCACCCTCCAGTCCGACCCACTCTGTTTGCCCGTCTCAATGGAGGGACAGGCTGAGAGCGACTGACAGAAATTAGAGCGCTCGCCCCGAATTGAACAAGAAAAAAGCTCAGCTGAAGCCATGGAGCTCAAATGTTCACCGAGAAGTTGCTAAGCTTCATCGTAATTAATGACCAACAGCTATCAGCTGTAGAAAATGAAGGATTTTGCTGCTTGATACTTGCAGCCAAGATAGTTTACCCTCCAGGAGTTATTTATCAGTACAACAGTAGACAATCATAAAAAAAGCATATTACCGTATTTCCGGACTATAGGTTGTGGCTTTTTATAATTTTTTCATGGCCTGCGACCTATAGTCAGGTGAGACCTATTTATGGATTTTTTCCCCATATTTTTAGACCAATTTTTGGCTCCGATGTGACCGTTTTTCATTTTGGCAGAAAATGGTGCAGTACCACTTTTGTCCACTAGGGGGACACTTCCAGAGAGTCCACCGACCGTTTCCAGCTCATGTGTCCGAAAAAAAGCCTCCTCTGCTCGGACTGACTCTGTCGCTGCCTGGCCTCCTGGTCTGGAAGTAACTTCTGTTAGCTCTGTGTTTGTTAGCCGTTTGTTTGCAAGATAAGTCAAGAACCACTCGGCGGATTTTTCTGAAACTTACAGAATGTAATCACTGTATGGGCATTTACAAGTGAGTAGCTTCATGAGATGTTTGAGATTTAAAAAATAAAAAGATATTTTATTAGCGGTTAGCTTCCGTTAGCATTCATTTTATTTCTGTTTATAACGTTATAAATAGCTCATAAATCACTCGGTGGATATTTTTTCTGCTGCCAGAGTGTAATTATATGGCTTTAATTTACAAACTGTTTCCCTGGATGAAACATTTGAGATAAAATTCGATTTTTTTATTCGTGTAATTAAAAATTACAAGAAAATTATATTTAAAAAGCATGCATCAGGGTATAAACAGCTACATTATAAAGTGACGTAAAATACTAAAAACAGGAACATGTCTGTTGGTTTATGCCATGTACTTAGCAGATGTAAAGCTATTTAATATTTAATTTAATTCATTTATTCATTTAAAAAGAGAAAAAAATAAATCAAATTCATCAAAAAGAAAACATTGAATGAAAAGAGTGCAGAAAAAAGAAAAAAATCTTATCACCCCCTTATTTAAAATAATATATAAAATAACTTTAAACAAACAATCACTTAAATTAATCACTTTAATATCCACTTTAACGGTAGGAATAAAAAATAAAACACGTTTTGTGTTAGCAGAATTTAATTGTAACTTTGAAACTTATCCAACATTAATAAAACTTACCTCAAGTTGCCTTTTTGGACATGCATGCATACGTGTGCACATTGTACTTGAGAGGAGATTATTACAGCCTCATATAAAATCAATGATAATGAGGATATCAAAACTGGGTTGGTATCGACTGTTGTCCAGATTTAAGTATCGGGATCGGAAGTTTGAAAAAAAAAAAGTGGATCGGTGCATCCCTACTTATAAGTCGCATCAGTCCAAAGGTCTAATAAAGTGGGGAAAAAAATAAGTAGCTTCACTGTATTTGTTGCATCTATTATGTGTCATCGCTGACGCATCACCTTTGTTACACGTCACCACTGACAACCTGGAAATGTGAGCCAGTGTTGTCCCAAAAATCATTTGGCTGCCATATGGTGGCCACGGGAGCGTGCGCAGGAGGACTTTAACAAGAATTTAACAAGATTAACACTTAAAATTTGTTTGTTTTGTTTGTTTTCTCAAAACTATAGCAAAGGTGTGTCTCAGTTGAACTTTTACTTAATAAATGCACTTCAATGGTCAAATTAGCTGCATTTCGCTGAGGCGGTGCCATGAAATGAAGCTGATTTGACGGTTGCTCCAGCCATGAACCCAGAGTTGGACTAGGTAGCAGGCTATGGCAAGCCAAGTGTGTCCTTAATAGCCACTTTTACCTATTACATGACACAACAGCATGCCATACTACTCAAGTTCTATCTAGCGGCTGAAAATGGTAGTGTTCAATATTTTCAATGTCAGAATGAATGAAAATGGTCAGATCTCAGCCAAAAATTGTTTTATAAATATATAAAATAAAAAAAATGTCACTTTGGTGTATAAGTCGCAGGGCATGCAAATTAGCAAAAAAATTGTGACTTGTATGTCGAAAAATACGGTATGCCTCTCGGTTGGCCTGGGAACGCCTTGGAGTCCTCCCAGAAGAGCTGGAAGAGGTGACTGTGGAAAAAGATGTCTGGACCTCCCTGCTCAAGTTGTCGCCCCTGAGATCTGATTTAAGAACGAGTGGAAGATGTTGGATTTTATTAGGGGTTTCAAACAAGACATGTTCAGCTGCTTTTAACAAGCTAAAGGAAAGAAGTCGAATCTCATTTTTCCAGCTCACTCCTGAAGCTGCAGGTGTTTCTTAAAGTTAACCGACAGCCTCGCTGGTTTACTCCCCGTATGTTTGCTCGTACTGTATTCCTGTTTTCCACAGAGGATATTCTGTGTTTACTATGCAGAATGCTGCTGCCCTGTAGGTAACAGAGGAACTCTTTCAGCTTCTGAAGGCTCTTCCCAGAGGGAAGTTGGGGGGGGGGGGTACTCTCACTGAGACCAATCCTTTTCTTCTACCAAAGCATAATATTCACTCTGGTGATTCTTTCAACCCCCAAACAAGATGCCGACTCCTCCAGAATCGTCATTGCTGACAACTTTCAAGCACAGAAGCTGATTTGCATTTTTTTTTTTTTTTTTGCATTACCAGCTGGGATTTGTTATTGCAACCTTCTGTCAAAGAGGAAAAAAACTACTAGCTTGTTTGGCTTGTTTTCTCATCTAAATGGGCAGATATTTTTGCTTTTAAATGGAATAAAATGTCCCTTTTAAGGCTGAAATGGAAGATTCCCGCCTCAGGCAGTTTTCTAGCTGTGGCGTTAGTTTGTGTGAGACTGTAGCGCGGAAAGTTGCCATAAAACGAGTCGAACCAAACGACGAGCGGTTACCCCATTTCCAGGGTGTTTCCACATTTGTTTTGGTGTTCCTGCCATGTTTTACATGAAATCTGTGGTGAAAACATGAAAACGGTGCATGCAACATTACCAGCGAGTAGCTACACACCTACCTGTATTTGCATTGATATAACATGTAACATAACAAAACACTATTTAAATTAATTTGATCATTACTTCTGGAATTAAAGCAGAGTTTCATGCTGTTCTGGGTGAAAGTCTCTCGTCGATCAATGCCGAGCTGTTAGCCTTCAAAAAGGAGCTATCCTCTGGGCTAGCTGCGGTGCAGGAGAGCTTCACGGCGCTAAAGCTAACTTTAGCAGAGGTGGAGAAATCCGTCTCCACCTGCACTGATGACATCGTTAGTCTCCAGAAAAAAGTTGAGAGCCTTACTAAAACGGTGGCACAGCTGGAGGATAAATGTGATGACTTGGAGACCCGGTCCCGACGTCAGAACATCCGAATCATCGGTGTCCCGGAGGATGATCCATCATCGGCTCCGGCGGCTGTGGTCTCTCAGCTGCTAAAGGAGGCCTTCGGCTTCGAGGAGGAGCCGCTGCTGGACCGCGCTCACCGCATTCCAGTCCCCAAACCGAAGGCAGGCGAGCGGCCCCGTCCAATTATAGCTAAGCTACACTGCCACACGGACTGTGTGAAAATCCTGGCGAAGGCGAGGGAGCTGCAACGGGTCAAAGTGAACGGTATGACTATCTTCGTTTTCCCCGACTATGCTACCAGAACGGCCCGAGCGCGAGCGGCCTTCACCGAGTGTCGCCGCCGGCTCCACGACATCCAGGGGGTTCGGTTCGGCCTGCTCCACCCGGCTCGGCTGAAGATCACGTATGATGGAACTACACGGCTGTTCACCTCTCCTGAGGAGGCGAGTGTCTAGATCGGGTTGATTACAAAATGAGCATTATACAGGTAGTCCCCGACTTACGAGCGAGTTCCGTCACTAGGGGGCGCTCGTAAGTCAAAAATTCGTAAGTAGGATCACATAGTAAAAAAAAAAAAAAATTATATTTTTTTTTTTACTTTTTTTTTTTATAAATGAATACATGTACAGTACTGGACAGTCACCAAGCACTTAGCCTATCCTAACACAGTTTTTAAAGATGAAGGAATAAGTTGAATTGTCTCCCTTTCACATAAAGGGAGCAAGCTCCCTATGGAGCCTGCAGGGAGGAGGGAGACAATTCAACTGATTCCTTCATCTTTAAAAACTGTGTTAGGATAGGCTAAGTGCTTGGTGACTGTACAGTACTGTACATTTATCTATTTATTAAAAATATACAGTATATACAGTATTTTTATTTTTTATTGTTTTTTATTTATTAATAGATAAATGTACAGTACTGTACAGTCACCAAGCACTTAGCCTATCCTAACACAGTTTTTAAAGATGAAGGAATCAGTTGAATTGTCTCCCTCCTCCCTGCAGGCTCCATAGGGAGCTTGCTCCCTTTATGTGAAAGGGAGACAATTCAACTTATTCCTTCATCTTTAAAAACTGTGTTAGGATAGACTAAGTGCTTGGTGACTGTCCAGTACTGTACATGTATTCATTTATAAAAAAATAAAAAAAAAAAAGTAAAAAAAAAAAAAAAAAAAATTTTTTTTTTTTTTTTAATGAGATGCATGCTCGTAAGTCCGGGACCTCGTAAGTCAGAGCGCTCGTAAGTCGGGGACTACCTGTAATTAGTATGCTCTGTTTCACACTCAGGGAACGCTAGTATTATTAGTTATTATTATTATTCATGTTTAAAAATATAATCAGAGTGCTCTGTTTACATTCACGGATTTAATGTGTAGGAATATAATTAGTGTGCTTTTTTTAATACTCAGGGAGCGTTAGTATTATTAGTTATTATTATTATTCATGTTTAAAAATATAATTAGAGTGCTTTGTTTACATTCACGGAGTTAATGTTTAGAATTATAATTAGTATGCTCTGTTTCACACTCAGGGAACATTAGTATTATTAGTTACTATTATTATTATTATTCATGTTTAAAAATATAATTAGAGTGCTCTGTTTACATTCACAAATTTAATGTTTAGAAATATAATTAGTGTGCTTTTTTTATACTCGGGGAACGTTAGTATTATTAGTTATTATTATTCATGTTTAGAAATATAATTAGTGTGTTTTGTTTACATTCACGGATTTAATGTTTAGAACTATAATTACTATGTTTTGTTTACATTCACAGATTTTATGTTTAGAATTATAATTAGTGTGTTTTGTTTACATTTAGGGATTTAATACCCTGATGCATGCTCAATAATCAAGGTAGAAAAATCTAAAAAAACTAATCTGGTCCTCTAGACATTCAAAAAATAAAACAAAGCAAAAAAATTGTAGAAAGGTTTCGTCTTTCGTCCTAAAGACTTCCTCAGTCTGAGGTGCTGTGTTCAGCTCTATAAGACTGAGCTGAACACAGCACCTCAGACTGAGGAAATCTTTCGGACGAAAGACGAAACGTTTCTTCAATTTTTTTGCTTTGTTTTGTTTTGATTTTGAATGTCCAGAGGACCAGACTTAGGTTTTTTAGATTAGGGATTTAATGTTTTGAATTCTAATTAGTGTGCTTTGTTTCACACTTGGGGAACGTTATTATTATTAGTTATTATTATTATTAATCACTGTTTTTTGAAAGAGTTCTTGTTCTCCCAGATTAGTGCCTATTATATATTTTAAATCTTCTTTTCATTTTGCTAGTTCTGTGGGAGTCACCTAACACAGGAAGGTGTTTTGTTTTTTTCCCCTTTTTGTGGTGTGGTGCCATTTGACCGTAAGGATAAGTTCTCTAGTGACTCCTGTTGGAGTCTGCACAGTCCCTTCGTTTGGGGAAGGGCCAAGTGCAAGTAAGGGGGGGGGTGGAGGGAATGGTTTTATATGTTAACCCTTTTTCCCCCCTTTCCCTGGGGGGAGGAGGGGGGGATTGGGAAGGATGACAATATTTTTCAACCCTTTTTATAAACAACAGGTCACGTCTGTTGATTTGAAAGCTCCCTCAACAGTATCTGCTGTTAGATTCCTAAGTTGGAATGTTAAAGGTCTGAACAATCCAGTGAAGCGATCGAAAATATTTTCTCATATGAAACGCCTGCACCCAGACATAATATTCCTACAGGAAACACATCTGCAAAATTCAAATCAGGTCAGGCTTAAATATCCATGGATTGGGGAGATTTACCATTCGAGCTTCAACTCAAAAGCCAGAGGAGTTGCCATACTATTTAATAAGAATATTTTTACAGCATCAAAAATAATGAAGGATACAAATGGCAGATTTCTTATAATTGCGGGCTCTCTGTTCTACACCCCTGTTTATGAGTGAACATTTATGCACCAAACTTTGATAATCCAGATTTTATAAACAATCTATTTAGCACACTTCCATATCTTGACACTCATTTGTTAATTCTAGCTGGGGACCTGAATTGTGTAATGAACCCATCATTAGATCGCTCTTCATCTCGGTCCTTTACACAGTCTAATATGTCTAAATCTATTTTGGATTTTGTGTCCCAAAATGGATATGTAGATCCATGGAGGGCACGGAATCCACTAACAAAGACCTATTCTTTTTACTCTCAGGTACACCAATCCTATTCCCGTATAGATTATTTTTTTGTTGACAGCTCTTTAATGCAGAGAGTCACGTCCTCTGAATACTATCCGATTGTTATTTCAGACCATTCTCCTCTAAGCATTGATATAAACTTTATAAATAAACCCTGTTCTAGTCCTCATTGGAGATTTAATAGTCTCCTGTTATCAGATGAGCCATTCAATAAATTCATCTTATCAGTGATTGATGATTTCCTAACGTTCAATAAGAGTAATACAATTTCTCCCTCACTACTGTATTATGGGAAACATTAAAAGCCTATCTTCGTGGTCAGATTATTTCTTTTTCAGCTAATATTAATAAAAACCTATGCACTAAGATATCAGAAATATCAACAAAAATTCAGAATATTGACAGGCAAAATGCCATTAATCCATCACACGATTTGCTGAAACAGCGACAGGATCTTCAGATGGAAATTGATCTTATAACAACATCTGATACGGAGCGTCTCTTGATTCGATCTCAAGCTACATATTCTGAGCATGGGAAAAACCAAGTAGACTTCTGGCACGTCAATTGAAGTGAAAGGTTGGCTCTCACTCAATATCGCAAATCATAGATCGGTCGGGTGGCCTCGTTTCCGATCCTGTCTCCATTAGTGACATCTTTTAAAAATTCTACTGCGATCTGTATAAATCTGAACTACAATCAGACTCAAATGAGCTACTTGCCTTTCGTCAGAATATTGACATTCCTAGGATAGACAAATTGATTTCTGATCAACTTGAGGCTCCCATTAAATTAGAAGAAATGTTTGCGTCAATTAAGAACATGCAAAGTGGTAAAACACCCGGCTCAGATGGATTCTCTGCCGAATTTTTCAAAAATTTTAAAGATAAGATAGCCCCTCTTCTTCTTGATGTTTATAATGAGCCACTCGGGCGTGGCCTGCTGCCTCCCACCTTGGCTCAGGCTTCAATCTCTCTCCTGTTGAAGAAGGATAAGGATCCTACTGCTTGCGAGTCTTATAGACCCCTTTCATTCTTAAATGTGGATTTTAAGATTTTGTCTAAAGTACTCGCAACTCGGCTTGAGACGGTTCTTCCTCTGATTATTTCACAAGAACAGAATGGATTCATCAAAGGTCACCAGTTGTTTTTAATACTCGTACGCTATTGAACACAATTTTTTCAGCTCATTCCTCCAAGTCTCCTGAAGCGATCATTTCTCTTGACGCTGAGAAACTTTTGATCGAGTGGAATGGGAGTATCTCTTTGCCGCTCTTAACAGATTTGGTTTTGGAGAGAGATTTGTGTCCTGGATCAGGCTACTTTATACATCTCCTCAAGCATGTATTCTCCCTAATTCCGTCCAATCTGATTATTTTCCGGTGGGACGTGGTACTAGACAGGGTTGTCCTCTTTCCCCCCTCTTGTTTGCATTAGCCATTGAACCTCTTTCTGTTGCCTTAAGATCCCTATCTTCTTTTCATGGAATCATCAGCTCTGGTACTAAGTCCAATTGATCTTGAATTGAACGCCTTTTTGATTTATCATGTCCTGGACGACTGAGAATCTTCACCAGCATATCAGCTCTGGTGTCGAGCTTAAACTGTCCTCATATGCAGACGATCTTCTCTTGTATGTTTATGACCCTTTATGTAGTCTTCCCCCAATTTTAAATACTCTGGAAAAATTTGGATCGTATTCTGGCTATAAAATTAATTCACTTAAAAGTGAATGCTACCCAGTGAATTCATTAGCTTTAAAGCTTAGGCCCTCTGATATCCCTTTTAGGCTCAGCCCCTCAGGATTTAGGTACTTAGGAATTAATATTACACGTACTTTGCCCTTAATGTTTTCTCAGAATTATAACCAACTAGTCTCCCAATTCGTATCAGACTTTCAGAGGTGGAACTCTCTCCCTCTTTCATTGATTGGCAGGATTAATATTATTAAAATTAATGTGCTACCTAGACGTCTGTTTTTATATCAAAGTATCCCTCTGTTTTTACTGTTCTTCAAGTCCCTAGATCAGATGGTCTCCTCCTTTTTGTGGAATGGAAAACCCCCAGAATGAGACTTTCTCTATTGCAACAGTTCACCACAAATGGTGGTCTTTCTCTACCCAATTTTACAATGTATTACTGGTCCTCACATATCCATAAACTGACTTATTGGTTCAATTCACCTGATCTGATTTGGTGTAAACTTGAAATTAATAGATTTCTGCATCTTTTTCACCTGCCTCAATTATTTATTCATCATTACCACTTAAACTATCTTCTGTTACTACAAATACTATTGTGCTCTCTACACTCAGGATAATAATAATAATAATAATAATGAATTCCATTTATAATGCACTTTTCATTAATAAAAATCTCAAAGTGCTACAAAGTGTAATAAAGCAAAGATCAAAATAAAACAAGTGATAAAATCAAATAAAATCAATAATAATATCGACTAAGATCAAAGATAAAATCATGTGGATGCAGATTAGGCTTGCTTAAAAAATAAATAAAATAAAACAAGTGATAAAATCAAGTAAAATCAATAATGATATCAGCTAAGATCAAAGATAAAATCATGTGGAGGCAGAATAGGCTTGCTTAAAAAGAAAGGTCTTTATGCTGCTTTTAAAGTCAACCAGTGACTGTGGAGCTCTCAGGTCATCAGGGAGGGAGTTCCACAGGCGGGGGGCAGCCACACAGAATGCTCGGTCTCCCATGGTCCTCAATTTGGTCCGAGGAATATGAAGGAAATTACTGTTCTGGATCTGGTCACAATTCAGGTCCCCTTTAAATTTCTATCACCCTCTAATAAAATGCCGTTATTAAAGAATCACATTTTTTCTCCAGCATCCACTAATGCTACCTACAGAATTTGGCATGAGAAAGGTATTAAAACAATGATAGACCTTTACGAAGATGGTTTATTTCTTAGTTTTCCAGAGTTGTCTTCTAAATTTAATCTACCCACTTCACATTTGTTTTTTACTTCCAAATTAGACATTGCGTTTCATCGCGGTTTCCAAATTTTCAGACTCTTCCTACTGACCCACCATGGGTCAAACTCCTAGTTTTGAAGCCCAACCTAAAATCTCATCTTTCTAATATTTATGGAAAACTTATGACAATTGAGGCCGACTCATCGGGTAAAACCAGAACTGCATGGGAACGTGAATTGGGTGTTGAGCTGTCAGATTCATGGTGGGATAAAGTTAATCTTAGCATACGCCAAAGTACACCATGTACCAGACTACAGTAAATACAGTTTAAAGTAATAAATAGAGTACACTTCTCAAAATCCTGTCTGTCTAAAATTTTCTCTTCAATTTCAGACCAGTGTGATAATAATAATAATAATAATAATAATAATAATAATAATAATAATAATAATAATAATAATAATAATAATAATAATAATAATAATGAATTAAATTTATACCACACTTTTTATTAATAAAAATCTCAAAGTGCTACAAAGTGCAACAAAGCAAAAATCAAATAAAACAAGTGATAAAATCAAGTAAAATCAATAATAAAATCAACTAAGATTAAAGACAGAATCATGTGGAGGTGGCATAGGCCTGCTTAAAAAAATAAAAAAATAAAACAAGTGATAAAATCAAGTAAAATCAATAATAATATCAACCAAGATCAAAGATAAAATCATGTGGAAGCAGAATAGGCTTGCTTAAAAGATAGATGTCAGGCTTCACCTTGTAAGTCATATGTTTTTCTTGCAAGGGTTTTGGAAATATTTCTTCACCATACTCTCAGGAGTTTTTAGTCAAAAGTCAACGTCAAAGTCAACTTTATTGTCAGAACTACAATATGTACAGGACATACACAGGATTGAAATTGCGTTTCTCTCAGTCCCTCGGTGCAACAGTAACCATCTAAACACTAAACACTAAAACATTTAATAAACATAAGCATAAAATAGTAAAAGTGTAACACTGTCCTGAGTTTTTTCATAGTAGTATAAAAGTATGAAAATTTACACCAACACTGAAACACCAAACACCCCTAAAACACCAAACACCCAATGAACATAAGCATAAAATGAAATAATAAAAGTGTAATACTGTCCTGAGTTTTTTCATAGTAGTATAAAAAGTATAAAAAGTATATCTATAAAATAAACTGAAGGTTCTAGCATTGACATTTGCAAAGAGTGGCACAGCAGCATATGAGTTAATGTACACAGTATATGTATGAGGTAGTTGATGTTGGTATAGAGGCAAAGTGGCATATGCAGTAAGGCACATAAGGCACATTTGGCATCCTTAGATAAGGCTAGTCAGAGAATACTGTATATGTATCAGCAGTAGTGTAGATATAAAAGTAGTGTAAATGTAAACAGTAGTAATAAATGTAAAACAGTAGTAATAAATGTAAACCGTATTAATAAATGTAAACAGTGAATGTAAACAGTAGTATGACTATAGGCAGTAATGTAATACAAACATTAGTGCAAATATGAGAAGTAGTGCAAACTGAATGAGCACATGACCGAGAGTTTAGTGAATAACCCGTTTGATGACACAGGGTCCAGTGTTAAAAACTTTGTGTTGAGTGGTAATGTGTGAGAAAGTTTTTTGTGTTAAGGCAGTTCAAATGGGAGGGGAGGCAGAGCAGGCAGAGTGTTTAGCATTCTGACTGCCTGATGAACAGAGCTGTCTCTCAGTCTGCTGGTTCGAGCCTGGAGACTCCTCAGTCTCCTCCCTGATGGCAGCAGTCTAAAGCGGCTGTGTAGTGGGTGTGTGGGATCACCTGCCATGCAGAGGGCTTTCCGAGTGAGGCGTTTGCTGTGTAAGTCCTGCAGTGAGGGCAAGGAGGTGCCGACGATCTTCTCAGCTGCTCTCACGATGCGCTGGAGGCTCTTGCGGCATGATGCAGTACATGCACCAAACCACACCGTGATGCAGCTGGTCAGGACACTTTCTATGGCACCCCTGTAGAAGGTGCACATGATGGGGGTTGAAGCTCCAGCCCTTTTCAGCTTGCGGAGAAAGTAGAGGCGCTGGTGAGCCTTCTTGGCCAGTGCTGCAGTGTTCCTGCTCCAGGACAGGTCCTTCGAGACGTGCACTCCCAGGAACTTGGTGCTGTCCACTCTCTCCACTGCGGTGCTGTTGATGGTCAGAGGGGCATGTTGTGCATCCCTCTTCCTGAAGTCCACGACAATCTCCTTTGTCTTCTCCACGTTGAGAGTGAGATTGTTGTGTCCGCACCACAAGGCCAAGCGGCTCACCTCGTTCCTGTAGTCCGTCTCATCGTTGTTGCTGATGAGACCTACCACTGTTGTGTCGTCCGCAAACTTGATGAAGTGGTTGGAGCTGTACGATGGTGTGCAGTCGTGTGTTAGCAGGGTGAATAGAAGGGGGCTCAGCACACATCCTTGTGGGGCCCCTGTGTTCAATGTGATGGTGCTAGATGTGTTACTCCCGATCCGTACTGTCTGTGGTCTCCCGGTCAGGAAGTCTAGCAGCCAGTTACACATTGAGGTGTTCAGCCCCAGACTGTCCAGTTTATGGATGAGCTGTTGGGGGATGATGGTGTTGAATGCCGAGCTGAAGTCGATGAACAGCATTCTAACATAAGAGTCCTTCGTGTCCAGATGTGTGAGAGCTGTGTGGAGGGCAGAGGAGATGGCATCGTCGGTTGAGCGATTAGGTCGGTATGCAAATTGGAAGGGATCCAGGGAGGCAGGGAGGACAGATGTGATGCTTTTCATGACTAGCCGTTCAAAGCACTTCATCAGGATGGGGGTGAGTGCTACTGGGCGATAGTCATTGAGGCATGCGGGCGTTGCCTTCTTTGGGACAGGGATGATGGTGGTGGCTTTGAAACAGGTGGGGACGATGGCCTGGCTCAGTGAGATGTTAAAGATGTCCGTGAAGACCGCTGCGAGTTCCCTTGCACAGTCCTTCAGCACACGACCAGGTATGTTGTCAGGACCAGAGGCCTTCCGGGCGTTAATCTTGATGAATGATCGCCTTACGCTGTCTGAGGACAGCGCCAGCACCTGGCCATCAGGAGAGGGGGGGAGTTTATGTGCAGGTGTGCTGTTACTTGCCTCAAACCGAGCAAAGAACTCATTCAGTTCATTCAGCGTAGAGGTTGAGCTGTCACAGGTCTGGGGGGGTGGTTTGTAGTTTGTGATGGTCTGTATTCCCTGCCACAGACTGCGTGTATCCTTGCTGTCCTTGAAACGGTGAGCTATTTTCCTGGAATACTGCTTCTTGGCCTTTCTGATGCCCCGATCCAGGTTCTTTCTGGCTGCCCTCAGGCCCACCTGATCTCCCGCTTTGAAGGCAGCATTCCTGGCTCTCAGGAGTCTGTAAACCTCAGCTGTCAGCCATGGCTTCTGATTAGCCCGAACAGTGATGGTCTTGAGGTTAGTTACATCATCAATGCACTTGGTGATGTATGAACATACAGTGTCTGAGTACTCCTGGAGACATAAGTTGTTGTTTGTGGTAGCAGCTTCTTTGAACATACCCCAATCTGTGGTGTCAAAACAGTCCTGGAGTGCCTCTGAAGACCCCTCTGGCCACACTCGTATCTGCTTGCGGACTGGTTTTGTGACTTTCACCAGTGGCCTGTATGCTGGCTTTAGCATAACACAGATATGGTCAGAAGCACCAATGTGGGGGAGGGGGAGGGCTCTGTAGGCATTTTTCATGGTGGTGTAAACTTGGTCCAGTGTGTTGTTTCCTCTTGTTGCAAAGTTTATGTTTCTGTATGTTTTTGGAAATACACTCTTTAAATCTACATCTGTTGAAATCACCAGCCGTGATGAGAAAAGCATCAGGGTGGGCTGTTTGCTGCTCACTGATGTGCAGATATAGCTCATTCAGCGCCTCACCTCTAACTTTGCTGTTGGAGCTTGGAGGAATATATACAGCAGCAATCATAACAGCTGTAAATTCCCTCGGTAAATAAAACGGTCTGCATTTATTAGTCACAAACTCCACTAAAGGTGAGCAGTGTTTGTGGACCACAGCAGCATCCAGGCACCATGCTTTGTTGATGTAAACACACAGTCCCCCTCCCCGTGTCTTACCTCCCTCGAGGGTTTGGTCTGCTCTGTAGCATGTTAGCTGCCCTAGCTGAACAGCATGGTCCGGAACGTTGTTGTTGAGCCACGTTTCCGTGAATACAAACACACAGCAGTCTCTCACAGTCTTTTGTGTCGTTCGTAGCAGGCGTATATAATCCAGTTTATTGTCCAAGGAGCGCACGTTAGCCAAAACCATGGATGGGATCGCCGGTTTGTGTGGGCTAGCTGCTAGCCTAGCTCCGATACCTCCGCGCTTACCCCGCTTCTGCTTCCTGTCGCGCCGCTTGTCGCGTTTCCAATGCGGGCGCGATGGAGGGAGGCTCGGTGCTGGCTCCCAGAGCAGGTCGCAGTCACTCCGCTTGTTGCGCTTCCACTGCGGGCGCGATGAAGCGAGGCTCGGTGCTGGCTTCCAGAACAGGCCGCAGGCACGTAGCTTCTCCTGGAGCTCGCTGTTTATTCCCAAAAGAGCGGTTTTCCAACATCAATCAGGAAATCATGGCTGTACTTGCGTTCTGAACACGTAGACATGACGGAGACGTGACGGCACATTGCGGCATGCAGGACAAAGACAAAAACACCGTGTTCTCGGGAGAGAGAGAAGCCGCAGCGAGTGCTCGCGCCGCCATCTTGGATAGGATCCATATTCAAAGTGATCCACTAATTGCCAGTTTTGGCGTTCCAGGGACCACACTTAATCTATCCCGCCAGCAGGGGGAAGTCCTGGCCTTTTGTTCTCTTCTCGCCAGGTGCTGTATTTTGCTCGCCTGGAAATCTCCCACACCTCCATCCACATTACAATGGCTTGATACTGTAAGATCATTCTTGAAGATGGAAAAAAATTATTAACATTGAAAGGTAGTTCAGAAAAATTTATTTATAAGTGGGCACCCTTTGTGTCATATGTAAAATCTCTGCCTTCATAATGTACAGACTGATGTGACTGACTCATCACAATACCATGTGACATAATTTTAAAGGATAAATGAATGGGTAAAAAACTGTTTTCCTTTTAGTTTCTTAATGCCGTCCTATCCCCCCTCCTTATTTTCTTTTCTTTTTTCTTTTTTCTTTTTTTTTTACTAATTCTGTCCTGTTTTTGGTTATGTTAGTGGGGTGAGTTGTGTTTGTTATGGGAGGGGGGAGAAAAGGGAAAAAATAAGAAATCGGAGAAGTCATGTAAGTTTTGTAAAATGCATGTACTGTCAACTGTTGTATGTTCTCCTGATGAAAAAAAGTAGACACCTAGGGGCCATTTACACGGCGTGTATTTTGAGTGAAACCGCTCCTTTCTCTCTGCGGTTCTGCTGATCGTTTACACGACACCACTGGCCCCCCTCTTTGAATCCGAAGGTTTCTGAATCCACCTCTCAGAGTGGAGGTTTTTTGCTGACCCCCCGTTGATAACGTTCACATCTCCCACTGAGCTTTTGTTTGAGCCACAAGCGCGCGCGTGTACGCACGCACGGACAGACGGCATCATGGCAGTGGACACACACCGCTTTCTGAACTACGACTGATGAAATATATTTTGAATCTCATATTTAATTAATCTACACCTGAATGAAGCTGCATCTGTGTTGGAAGAGACACAGTCTGATCCAGTTCTAATATCACTGTTTATTGAACAAGGCAGGCAGATATTTCACACGTCACACTGCACTATAACATATGTGCTACATAACAGTTTAACAATAATAAACAGTATTTATGTTAGTGTGGGAGATATAAAAAGTTATCAGAGTCAGAGAATCTTTATTGTCATTTGCACAGCATGTGGCACATGTGATGAAACGAGATTATGTACACAGGGTCCCAGTTACATCCAATAACAAAATGTAAGAGAAAAACAGTAATAACATCTAGGATATAACTAAGAAAAACATCAACTAGAAATACACTAAGCACTAATGTAATAGAAAAACATCATTATAAACAGCAGCACGAACATGAGTCTGTATGAGCAGATGGTCACAGATGAACACAGCAACAAGAAAACAGATCAGCATCAGCATGATGTGATATTTTGCAGTGATTATTCTTATTATTTATTTATTCATGAGTCTAACAGCCTCAGGGTAGAAGCTGTTCCTCAGTCTAGTGGTTCTACATTTTATGCTCCTTAACCTCCGTCCTGAAGGGAGTGGGGCAAAGAGTGTGTGTGCTGGGTGAGTGGAGTCCTTCATGATGCAGGTGGCTCTCTTCCTGCATCTGGAGGTGTAGATGTCTGTGATGGTGGGGAGACTGACTCCAACATCTTCTGTGCAGCCTTCACCACTCTCTGCAGAGCTTTTCTTTCTGCAGCTGTGCAGCCTCCATGCCACACGTTGATGCTGGAGCACAGGATGCTCTCCACTGCACACCTGTAGAACGAGGTGAGAACTGGGCTGCTCAGACCAGCTCGTCTCAGCCGTCTGAGGAAGTAGAGTCTCTGATGAGCTTTCTTGGTGGTGGTGTTGTTTCTCCAGCTGAGGTTATCATTCAAGTGTATACCCAAGTACTTGTTGCTAGAGACCACCTCCACTGCAGATCCACCTATGTTCAGTGGGATGGGGTGTTATCTGAGCAAAATGAAGCTATCTGGACTCGTTACATCATTTAAACAATGCATAACATGTTGCGTGTTATTAAATTTAAAATGAAGACACCAGGTTTATTTTGTATTTATTTATTTATTCAACACCACAAACAGTGGCACAAACATGAGTCTGTGAGCAGATTAATGCCTGTAGTAGTTTTGTAATTTTTATTAATAATAAATTTGTAAACCTGAATATCTCCCACCCACAGCATATTACTGAATTAACTCCTTTTGCTCTCTACAGAGACTGAGGAACAGCTTCTACCCTGAGGCTGTTAGACTCATGAATCTCTAACCAGAAGAATCACTGTGAAATATCACATGTTGCTGCTGATCTGTTTCATGTTGCTACTGATCTGTTTCATGTTGCTACTGATCTGTTTCATGTTACTACTGATCTGTTTCATGTTGCTACTGATCTGTTTCATGTTGCTACTGATCTGTTTCATGTTTCTACTGATCTGTTTCATGTTGCTACAGACAAAAGTCAAAAAAGTATATCTATAAAATAAACTGAAGGTTCTAGCATTGACATTTGCAAAGAGTGGCACAGCAGCATATAAGTTAATGTACACAGTATATGTATGAGGTAGTTGATGTTGGTATAGAGGCAAAGTGGCATATGCAGTGAGGCACATAAGGCACATTTGGCATCCTTAGATAAGGCTAGTCAGAGAATGCTATATATGTATCTGCAGTAGTATAGATAAAAGTAGTGTAAATGTAAACAGTAGTAATAAATGTAAAGCAGTAGTAGTAAATGTAAACCGTATTAATAAATGTAAACAGTGAATGTAAACAGTAGTATGACTATAGGCAGTAATGTAATACAAACATTAGTGCAAATATGAGAAGTAGTGCAAACTGAATGAGCACATGACCGAGAGTTTAGTGAATAACCCGTTTGATGACACAGAGTCCAGTGTTAAAATCTTTGTGTTGAGTGGTAATGTGTGAGAAAGTTTTTTGTGTTAAGGCAGTTCAAATGGGAGGGGAGGCAGAGCAGGCAGAGTGTTTAGCATTCTGACTGCCTGATGAACAGAGCTGTCTCTCAGTCTGCTGGTTCGAGCCTGGAGACTCCTCAGTCTCCTCCCTGATGGCAGCAGTCTAAAGCGGCTGTGTAGTGGGTGTGTGGGATCACCTGCCATGCAGTGGGCTTTCCGAGTGAGGCGTTTGCTGTGTAAGTCCTGCAGTGAGGGCAAGGAGGTGCCGACGATCTTCTCAGCTGCTTTCACGATGCGCTGGAGGCTCTTGCGGCATGATGCAGTGCATGCACCAAACCACACCGTGATGCAGCTGGTCAGGACACTTTCTATGGCACCCCTGTAGAAGGTGCACATGATGGGGGTTGAAGCTCCAGCCCTTTTCAGCTTGCGGAGAAAGTAGAGGCGCTGGTGAGCCTTCTTGGCCAGTGCTGCAGTGTTCCTGCTCCAGGACAGGTCCTTTGAGACGTGCACTCCCAGGAACTTGGTGCTGTCCACTCTCTCCACTGCGGTGCTGTTGATGGTCAGAGGGGCATGTTGTGCATCCCTCTTCCTGAAGTCCACGACAATCTCCTTTGTCTTCTCCACGTTGAGAGTGAGATTGTTGTGTCCGCACCACAAGGCCAAGCGGCTCACCTCGTTCCTGTAGTCCGTCTCATCGTTGTTGCTGATGAGACCTACCACTGTTGTGTCGTCCGCAAACTTGATGAAGTGGTTGGAGCTGTACGATGGTGTGCAGTCGTGTGTTAGCAGGGTGAATAGAAGGGGGCTCAGCACACATCCTTGTGGGGCCCCTGTGTTCAATGTGATGGTGCTAGATGTGTTACTCCCGATCCGTACTGTCTGTGGTCTCCCGGTCAGGAAGTCTAGCAGCCAGTTACACATTGAGGTGTTCAGCCCCAGACTGTCCAGTTTATGGATGAGCTGTTGGGGGATGATGGTGTTGAATGCCGAGCTGAAGTCGATGAACAGCATTCTAACATAAGAGTCCTTCGTGTCCAGATGTGTGAGAGCTGTGTGGAGGGCAGAGGAGATGGCATCGTCGGTTGAGCGATTAGGTCGGTATGCAAATTGGAAGGGATCCAGGGAGGCAGGGAGGACAGATGTGATGCTTTTCATGACTAGCCGTTCAAAGCACTTCATCAGGATGGGGGTGAGTGCTACTGGGCGATAGTCATTGAGGCATGCGGGCGTTGCCTTCTTTGGGACAGGGATGATGGTGGTGGCTTTGAAACAGGTGGGGACGATGGCCTGGCTCAGTGAGATGTTAAAGATGTCCGTGAAGACCGCTGCGAGTTCCCCTGCACAGTCCTTCAGCACACGACCAGGTATGTTGTCAGGACCAGAGGCCTTCCGGGCATTAATCTTGATAAATGATCGCCTTACGCTGTCTGAGGACAGCGCCAGCACCTGGCCATCAGGAGAGGGGGGGAGTTTATGTGCAGGTGTGCTGTTACTTGCCTCAAACCGAGCAAAGAACTCATTCAGTTCATTCAGCGTAGAGGTTGAGCTGTCACAGG
>JBBPBX010005316.1:6582-44466 GCA_038048925.1 Garcialebias charrua
GGGTTAAATCGACCACCATTATCATTTGAGGAAACTATGCTTTCTGATTCATTTTTATATTAGTTTCCTAAATTGATTGGGTAGGCCAAAGATTAATCAGTGGTGGCTAAGGCACCATTGACCACCCCCTGGCTCTGCCATGGCACCTGTTCATGGATTTGTTCCTTTCTCCTGTCAGAATCTGTCACACTGCGCTGCCTCAAAAAAAAAAAAGTTCCTTTGTTCTTCTCTGCAGTGTAACTACACACTTGAATATCTTGCACCAAATATATTAATGCCTACTTGATTTCTCTTCCAGTCCAGAAAAACCACTAATCTCAAAACCACAAAAACATTCACTATTGAAACCTCTCCGTGACGGGGGACATGTTTGTGGCACACCACTTGTTTTAATTAGTGAGGGAACCTACAGTATTAAACAGAAACTGTGAAATGTACACAAGTATTGTTTCTTTTACTTTGTGTACCTGCAGGTTTGACCCTCATTTATGCCTGTA
Organism: Garcialebias charrua; assembly: GCA_038048925.1. Classification (NCBI taxonomy): domain Eukaryota; kingdom Metazoa; phylum Chordata; class Actinopteri; order Cyprinodontiformes; family Rivulidae; genus Garcialebias; species Garcialebias charrua. The sequence goes on from JBBPBX010005316.1 coordinate 7,080, forward strand.
ATTCATGTGATGAGGCTTTATTCTAATAAATGTTGACAAATTGTTTACATATTCCTGATTTTACTGAACAGTCAGGCAGACCACCTGAAGTAAAATAAAAAGTGGCACACTAAAACTAAAACCTGAAAATAATGCCATGGGTTTAATTCTGCTGTTGGTGCGTGTGAGCTTTTTTAAATGCACTACAATATGCAAGTTAAGGAATCTCCTTCTCCGAGGGCTACTTTTTTTTTTTTTTTTACTTTGATGCTGATTATAATGAGAGCAGCAGAGTCTCAGCTCAACTCACTGAACCGTCTTCTTTCCTAAACTCATTTTCATAACTGGAACTAACTTTCTTTGGAAATTAATGCAGATTCATTCAGATTCACTGGCTCCCTGTCAAGTCCAGAATAAAACTCAAAATCTTACTTCTAATCTACAAAGCTCTCAACAACCTAGCTCCATCTTATATTACATATCTTATTGTTCCATATTTTCCTAACAGAGCACTTCGCTCTCAGACTGCAGGTTTACTTGTGGTTCCTAGAGTTTCCAAAAGCAGAATGGGAGGAAGATCTTTCAGTTATCAGGCTCCTCTCTGGTGGAACCAATTTCCAGTTTCTGCCCGTGAAGCTGACACATTGTCCAGTTTGAAGACTGGGATTAAGAATTTAATTTTTGATTAATCCTATAGTTAGGGTTGGTATTGGTTTCATGAGCTATCCTATAGTCACGCTGCTATGGGTTTAGACTGCTGGAGGACAAACTGGCCACATCTCTCCCATCTGCTGATGTTTTTACTTGCTCTGTTCATGTACAGGTGGTCCCCGAGTTACGACGCAGTTCCGTTCCTACACCCGTTCGTAACTCAAAAACCATTGTGTCGGAAAATACGTCCAAACGGCACCTCAGACGTACAGTACTGTATTTTAACCAAGCACTTAGCCTATCCTAACACATTACCCTACATAATTATCAAAAAATACATACATTTCGGAGCCATAATGAAGGGAAAAAATAGTTAATTTCTTACTGGGAGCTGGTGAGCTCTGCAGCTTCACGCGGTCCACAGCGTTTACAGCAACCTCTGTTAGCATGTTAGCTCGTTGCTCAGCTAGCCTCTCTGCCTCGTAAACCTCGGCTCCAAACAATAAGGTCTTCTGTATTTCCACGAGCGGCCCAGCGGTCCAGAGTTTTACAGTAAGGTCTGCTCCGGTCTGCCTGTCGAAACAATGAGGTATCCCACTCCTGTAAGTTTCCACTGAGCGCCTCAAGCTCCCTCCGGAAACTGCCGGAAACTGCGTAAATCGGCTTCAAAATAATAATAATAATAATAATAATACTTTATTTATAAAACCATTTAAAACAACCACAGCTGCAACAAAGTGCTGTACACACAAAATCAAGAACATTTAAATACATAAAATAAGATTTTTCATGTTTTTATTTTTATTTCTTTAATGAGATGCGTGACGTAACCGCGAAACGTCGTAAGTCAAGGCCGTCGTAAGTCGAGGACTACCTGTATTTGCAATTATTTTTGATCAGTAACATGTTCGTCTTTTGCCCCCCCCCCCATAAACCACACCTGGACCAGCCATTTTATGTTTGTATCACTTCCCTGTCCTCTCTTTCCCCAGACAATTGAGGAAGTTTGCAGCTGATCCTGAACACGTCTCTACTGGAGGTTTCTTCCTGTTAAAGGTCATTTTTACTTTCCACTGTCACCTGCATGCTGCTCAGGATGGGAGATTGACACTAATTTAACACGACTGTGAGTTTTGTTTAGACCCCAAATAGCAGACTAAAGAAACTGAGACAGAGAAGTACAAAAAGTATTAGTTTAGATCCTGGAAGAAAAGTATTCAGAGAAACAGTGTTGGTTTGTCGTTGATGAGTCCAGAATGGTTTGTTGAACCGAGCTGGGCGTGCAGGATTACCAATGGGAATTAATGCTCCAGCGTAGGCTGAACGTCTGGCCAAGGCTTAAATAGTGCAGGAGGTGCAGTTTGAGGCTAGGCGTGGCTGATCAGGTGATTAGTGCAGTGGAAGCAAGTGTTTACAGGAGGCACGACTGGAAATCCCACAGTAGTGGAGATTTGGTGCAAGTTGGCTTCCTTAGACAGGTAACTTTCCCGAATTGGCTTTTTTAATGTATGTAAATGTTTTGTGCAGTGCCCTGAGACAAATCTGATGTTATTTAGTGCCTTATTAATAAAATGAACTGAACTGAAGTGAATTATTTCCATTGGTGGCATCCCTGAAACTCATTATGAGAAAGATAAAGGGAAAATTTCAAACATATGTTTGTTATGGTTGAAATGAGGTGTATGGACTGATTGAACCTTTGTTTGTACCTATCACATTTTTTGAATAAAATCACCTGTTTAATATGCTTTTTAAACACTTAGATTTAAATGCGACCCATGTCAGACTTTTATTTGTAGATTTTTCCTCAGCTTTTGATACAATCCAACCTCACATATTAACTGAACGGCTTGTTGAACAGTTTCCTCTGAGTAACAATTTGATGGGCTGGATCTTGGATTTTTTAAGTAACAGGACACAGAGAGTAAGGGTGAATAATTGTCTCTCTGAATCTAAGTCCTCTTCCACCGGGTCACCCCAGGGATGTGTACTGTCACCCCTGCTTTTTATTCTATACACCAACATGTGTCGGAGCAGACATGAGAGCAGGTACATTATAAAGTATGCAGATGATTCTGTTATTGTCAGTCTGCTTAAAGGAAATGAAAGTAGCCATGGGCAGGTGACTGATGATTTTGTTCAATGGTGCGAGGACTCTTTCCTCAAACTAAACACAGATAAGACAAAAGACATGATCATTGATTTTAGGAAGAAACCTCACCAGCACGGAGTCACTTTAATTAAAGGTCAAGCAATTGAGACAGTGCAGTCTTACAAATATCTCGGGACAATCATAGACGATAAATTAAACTTTGAAACCAATTTTGACAAGGTGTGCAAAAAGGCCCACCAGCGCCTTTATTGTCTAAGGAAACTCAACCATTTTAATATTGACCGAACCATAATGACCATGTTTTACCGTGCTTTTATTGAATCTGTTTTATCCTTTTCCTTGGTTTCATGGTTTGGTCACACTACAGTGAGAGGAAAGAATTCCCTTCAGCAGATTGTTAAGCTGTCATCTAAACTGACCGGAGGAACCCTAACCTCAGTAACATCCATGTATGTTAGTCAGGTACAGAGGATAGCTTCTTCTGTTTTAAAAGATGTCCTTCATCCCCTGTATGGAGAGTTTCAGCTTCTTCCCTCTGGTCGGAGGTTTTTAGTCCCGAAATGTAGGACAACACGTTTTAAAAATAGCTTTGTTCCCACTGCTGTTACTGAAATGAACAAACGGAATAACGTTGAAGCTTTTAGTGGTTAAATGTTTTTATTTTTCATTTTACATATGATTTGGGGAGCCTTAACACTGTTATGTGCAACATTATCTGTTTATAGTTTCTTTTAAGTGTTTTTACTAAATGTTTTTACTGTTTTTATTTGTGTGTGCGCATGGATGGATGTATGCTTTGTACCACTGCAAACCACATTTACCCTTGGGTATAAATAAAGTAACCTGAATCTGAACCTGAACCTTGACTTCCCCTGAAACTGCTACAACATATTTGAACATCAAAATAGAATAACGTAGAATCATAATAATTTTCATCTTATTTTGTTACTGCTAACGGTAATTGTAAATGTAAATAAGGCGAGTGGAAGAAGATAAATGCAAATTAGCAATAATACAACAAGAAGTTGTTCCTTTCTCCTCAGCTTCTTCCTCCACTGCAGGAAAGTCACTGTGCTGCTCCCTCTTTCTGCTTCGTTGGCCCCCTCCTATAAAACAGGCCACCCATCTGGTCTTCTTTCTGCCGGTCTACTCGCCTCTTCCTCGTTCAAATAAAGGTGCCAATCACCGTAATTGGCACCCCGCAGGTCAATTGTCCCAAACTAAAGACCTCGCTGACATCTGGTTCATATATAGATGTTGTACGTTAACTTTACAGCTTTGACAGAGTTACAACTTCTGGTTTTGGCTAGAATTTTTCACTCTTGACGTAAAAATCATTCAAAGTGATCTGAATCACCATTTGTTGGCCTTCAAAGCATCACACAGGATTCATAGCTCTGAAACTTTCCAAGGCGATGAACGACTGAAAGCAAAAGAACATTGCAAGAGATATCCAACAAAGTTCAATCAGGTCCTCTGAATGGTTTCTTTTTGTTGAAACGTTTCATCTTTCATCCAAAGGACTTCATCAGTCCGAGGAGCCACGACAAACTCAGTCTTATAAAAAGCACCTTCACATAGTGGGTCAACCGGTTTGATGGTGACAAGATGGTTTCTGGAGTCCGCTCTCTCTCCCCCGCTGTCTCGTTTGAGGCAGTGATGGGGATGTAAAGGTCATGGATGTTTTTCACTTACTAATGTCACATGTTATAGAAGCATAATAATAATAATAATAATAATTAATTCAATTTATAACGCACTTTTCATTACTGAAAATCTCAAAGTGCTACACATATATTGAATGCTACACACATTCATAAACCGGTGGCGGCAGACTACCATGCAAGGTGCTTTCCAGTCCTACCGGGAGCAACTCAGGGTTAAGTGTCTTGCCCAAGGACACAACGACACATGGTGCGGGTCCCGGGAGTCGAACCGCCAACTTTCCGATCGGGAGACGACTGCCCTTACCACTACGCCACGGCCGCCCTTTGTGTATGTTAGGAGTTGTTTTGTCTTTGTGAAGTGGAGCCTGCAGAAGCACGGAGCCATTCACCTGATAAATCAACTACAGCTGTACTGTGAGCTGTGAAGCAGAGTTGTCTTGACCTCGCCTCTGTCTTATAACGGGTACCGTATTTTCCGGTGTATAGGTTGCACCTTTTTATGTTTTTTCAAGGCCTGCGACCTATACACCGGTGCGACCTATATATGGCTTGTTATCACTTTCGGCGAAACAAATTTTTAAATCCAGCTCATTTCACAATTACGTTCATTTATTAAGGAAAAGTTCAGCTCAGACATATATTTGCTATAATTTTTATCAAACAAATAATTGTTTTTAAGTGTTAATCTTCTTAAAAGCCTTGCTGTGCGCTCCTGTGGCAGACATTTGCAGCAGAGCTAAACGTAGGTGCGACCTATACACCAGTGCGACCTATCTAGGGATGTTTCCAATCTATTAGTGATAATTGGATGGTGCGACCTATACACAGCTCAACTATATATATACACAACTTCTGGTTTTGGCTAGAATTTTTCACTCTAGACGTAAAAATCATTCAAAGTGAGAATCACCATTTGTTGGCCTTCAAAGCATCACACAGGATTCATAGCTCTGAAACTTTCCAAGGCGATGAACGACTGAAAGCAAAAGAACATTGCAAGAGATATCCAACAAAGAAAATACGGTATTGAAGCTTTTGTTAGCTCTTTCGCTTGGAGCAGAACTTGTGAGCCAGGTGTGATGCAACATCCTGTATCCTTATCAACGGCTGCTCCTCTTGCAAGATTAATAATAATAATGTAATAATAATGTCCTTTTTTTGTCAAAAAAGGACACAGACGAAATTCGTGTCTGCATTTAACCCAACCACCACCAGGTGGTGCAGTGAGCATCCATAGAAAGTGCCCGGGGAGCTGGAGAATTAGGTGTGCACTCATAGACACCCCAAGGTGTGTAGTGGCCGGGGTGCGAACCCGCGTCCTTCGGGTCCCAAGTCGGAAGCCCTGCCACTACACCATCTTGGCCCCTGTATTAAACCTGACTATAAAGATATTCTCCTTTCCTGTATGGCTTATTCATTTAATGAGCTGATGATAGGATATATAAAATTTTCCAACAGCAGTCATGGCTAAAATGGTTCAAAATATTAATAATCCAGGTAAAAAAAATCCAACAAAGTTTCTTTTTGTTGAAATGTTTTGTCTTTCATCCAAAAGACTCCAGAAACCATCTTAGCACCACCTTAGTTTGACAGCTCAGATATGAATGCTCCAAAGTTCTATCTCAAAAATGCTCCTTGGAAATCCTTTTAATTCAGTTTGTGCCAAGAAGTGTATTTTTTTAATGTATTTACAGTAACTTTAAATAAAGTTTGGGCAATACCTTTAGGAAATTTTCTTCAACATTTTTAACATGGCGCCAATTTTTTGTGTCAATAACCGTTCAAAACATGAATGTTAACTGTGTTGACAGAAACTTAAATTACCATCTACCATTAATTATTTATTTACCATATTTTTCAGATATGAAAAATGAAAAGGCGCACTGGATTATAAGGTGCATTAAGCGAAACAAAACAGATGAGTCAAACTTTACTCAATTCATTCACAATAAACACATAACATCGGTTCGAGGTCAGTAAACACAATCAGAATTAATACGTAAAGTGCACCAGATTATAAGGCTCACTGTCGATGTTTGAGAAAATTAAAGGATTCTAAATGCACCTTATAGTTTGAAAAATATGGTAATTTATTGTTATTATTATTCTTTACCATTCATTTAACCAAATAGAAATTTATGAAGCATTATCCTCTGTCATGAGTAAAACCTTTTGCTCAAATCAGAATTTTAATTTGGATTTTTTTAAAAATCTGTTTCATTATCATTTTCTGATTGTAACGATTTGATCTGAAGTGTCCTTTAGTTTTGAAACTGAAAGCCTATTAGTGTAAATAAATACTGTGTTTTTTATTATGTTTGAATCTATAAAAGGCTTCAGAAATGAACTTGAAAAGATAGCCCTGTTCACATTAGAGTTAAATAAAACCTTGCGTCATCAACCGTCATCTATTGTTCATTTGACTTCTGATCAAATACCAGAGACTTTAAAGGCTTTTTGTATTTGGGTATTATTGCCATTCAGTTGAAGCTTCAAGGGCATGTCAGTTTTGTCATTTTGTGCCATCATTTAGACTAAAATCTAATTAAAACTGCAGAGGAAATAAAGGGATTTTTCCAGGAAGGTCTGAAATGGTTTATTTGCTGCATGGAATAGAGGGGGCCAATGTTTCAATAAAGCTGTAACCAAGCACATAAAAAATAAATAAGAACATTGATTAAACATGCAGGTGAGACTTGTTAATTTTGTTAATTATGAAACTGGGAAACGTTCTCGTGTTAAAATTTTAACGAGTAGCAACCACCTCGCATCTTGTTTTCCTGGCCTTGAGGTTGTGGAAAGAATGAAACAAACAGCACACAAGTCAAATAACATAGACATATATTTATAAGCATATGAATAAAAATACATGTACATATTTTACAATATCTTAGCAGAGCGTAAAAACAGCTCTGTCAGCCCAGAAACCAAAGAAAAGCTTTTTTTTTTTTTTAAATAAGTGCAAAAAAATGTTAATGAGACAAAGAACTGTAAAGCATTTATCACGTTTTTTGTTCCTCTAAACTTTCCTTCACATTTTTTCCTGGTAAAACCACATGGAGCAGACACAGAGATAACTTGTGCAAAGACCCATTTATATATATATTTATATATAAATTTATATCTATGTACATGAAGTTTGTTGGTCACAAGTAGAAGCTGGTGCCATTAGCTTAAGTTTAGCTTTTTTGTTTGCTCAAAGGAAAACATTTAAAGCCTCTCCAGGACATTGGCTGTGCATAACGAAAATGTAAACCCAACAGAATCTGTTTCTTTTTTAAATAAAAGGAAGATCTTCACATAGTGATGGAGCGACCGAGTGAAGGCCTGTGGTGCAGAACTTCCACACAGCTGGAGCGAGAGGAAAGACGGCAACAACACAAAACAAACTAAAAAGGCTTTGTCTAACCCAAGAAAGACTTTTCTTCTTTTCTCTTTGCAAGAAGAAGCTGTCTCACTTCTTGGACCTCCCCTCCACAAGACAAATCTTCAATCTACACCGCCGAGCACACGATACAGTAACTGCAGATATACATTACAAAACATCATCGAGCAGTGACAGAAAAATGAGTCCGAGCTGAATCTCAAGAGAAACGTGGGTCTGAATCCGCTTCTTTCATAAACACTATTTTTGTCACACAGGCTGAGAAATATCTTGACTGAAAATGAACAAGCGTTTGTTTTTGTTTTTTTACTTGAAACAATAGTTCATATCTTTTGAAGTAAGGTTCTGTGGAAAGGTTATGAATAATAATAATTTCACATGTTGAAATAGCTTTTTGGACCAGTTCACTTTGGAGAAATAAAGTTTATTATGAGTGGACTGCTTAGCTAACTAGTCAACCACAACGTCAAAGCGGTTTGCTGTGGACTAAAAACAACTTTCATCTGAAAAATCAGGGCTTAATTTGAACTGGATCCTGCTGGAACAGGATCCGGGAACTCTCTTATTTTGACAGGGTGCATTCCAGTAACTGTTTGCTTGGATCCAGTAATTCTCAGGCTTAATAAAGTTATGACCAGATATGACTGCCTTGAACTAATAAAACTTATATTATTTATGTAAACTGAAAAATATTATTTACATAAACACTCGTTTTAAACACAACAACCACTTACAAGCTTCATAATATCACATAAGAGCCCCTTCAAGTAAGCATTTCCACTTCTACACTTAAAAACATCTCCGCCCCTAAAAGTCCAAAGTCCTCGCTCAATTTTATAAAAAAAAACTCAAAAATATAATTAAACAGCACAACTAAATTGCAAATCAATTTGACAGTTTGAGTGGATTGTTGATAAAATGTTGATTAATTATTAACAAATACAACGAAAGAAATGTCTGATGTGTGTTATTCACATTACGATCAAACCTCAATCAAAATGTCGAAAAAACAGTCCAATTTATTTTCATTAAAAAAGGCTTCTCATTGTCCTTAGGACAACAGAGAATTGAAGCACCTTAAGGCAGTGGCAATCAAGATTGGAGCAGGAGCAAGCAAATGTTGGGGATGAGTACTGTACTGAGTTAACCAAGCAGTCACACGCAGGCAGGAGCCCACAGTTAGCCGCCATGAACAGATGAAGGAGGCGCCTGGAGGTTTCACATGTGGAGTCAGACAACAATGAGCAGGACTATGAATTCAGCGAAGAAGAGTCGAGCTTGGAACCGTCAAGTAAGGGGGAGGGTAATGCTTGACAGAAGCGGAGTGTTTACAAACGTAGGTAAACGTTAACTTGTTAAAATACACCAAAATGCAGGAAATCACATCTACAGTACTTTATTCAAAAAATTCTGAGGGAGGACTCCCAGACACCCACTGGGCCATCTGCTATAAGCGTTCCAGCAGTGATCCGTTTACAAATTAAGCCCTTTGAAAAAAGTTTCAGTTGTTTACATGAATTCTACTTCAAAAACCTTGACGTTGTCAGTTTCACATTACATACACAGATATGATGGTAGTAATCGCACCATGGGGATGATAACAGCTAATAACGCCCATTGTATGGACTGACAACATCCAATCCCACTGGTAATCTTCGGATAGTCCAGCTGGAAATGCTACAGGCTGCACAGGAAGTGCTTGCTAGCTAGGTAGCCACAGTTGTTGTACTAAATAACCTTAAAACAAAACTGACGGTGGTTTGAAAATGTATCAAATAATGTTCACGTTAACCGCTAGGAACATTAGAGAATAAAGTTGCATTAAGACGGTAGGAAGCCACTTGTGAGCCATGTTCAAGCTAGCTGTTAGCTTATCATTCGTATCAAAATGTAACTCTGTTCCTCCAAACTGGGGTTCTTCAAAGAACTGTGTGCAATCGATATTGTTTATACTCTTTCCATAGAACCCTACTATGTATAAAAGTATTTGAGCCATTATATTAAAATTAGGCAAAATTACAACGGAGTTTTAGGGCCATACTAAGAATAAATAATTACTGTACATTATGAGAAATTACGAGAATAAAGTCATAGTATTAGTATTACCAGAATAAAGTCATAATATTACCAGGATGAAGTTGTTTTTAATTAGAAAAACAGCTTCAACAGTTAAAGTTCCTTTTCCACAAAAAAGCGGTAGCTTCCAAATCCGTGTGTTTCTTTCTTCGAAGCAGACATAGTCGTTTTCACAATCACTTCAAAGTCCAGATACTGGTAATAATCTGACGCTGATGTGCTAACAGATTAAGTATTTCCTTATTCGTAAAATCAATACCAAAGTATAACTTATCAAGATGCTCAACATTCATCATTTTACTGCAGTTGTAAGACTGCTTTGTCGTGTCGGAGTTCTCATAATATTACAACCTTATTATTGTATTATCATGACTTTATTCTCATAATACTACAACTTTATTCTCGTAATTTCATGACTTTTTTATCGTAATGTAATATTTTTTTTCTTAGCGTGGCCCTAATACTCCGTCGTACAAAATGAACGAGAGGCCAAACAAATAATTTCTCTCAGAGTAAACCGGCCTTACATGAGAAGCAGGTCTCCCAACCTCTCATCTCTATTTCACGGCTCAATATTTAATGTCATGGTGAATTATGGATGGTGCTTATAGAAAATAAAACAAGAGCACAGGTGTACTGCTGCAAAGAGCTCCGAGTCCGTTTTTTGCAGCACTGAACGCAACAAGAAGAAATTATCAGCTACAAGCTGCTACACGGGTGCAAAAAGGCCCCGCGAGCTCCCAAACTGAGGTCAGATTGGTTCAGTGTGCTCCTCTGGAAATGTAACTGCACCAAGAAACAGAACGAGCTGCCTGGCCTCTACACGGTTTATAAATTGATGTCATGACTGGTGGGTGACAGATTTTTCTTTTTCTTTTAGAACGCCTTGAACCACCTTCAGCTAGTATAGGAGAAAAGGAGGCCGGGAAAATTAAAGGAAAAAAAATCACAGTCGGGAAAAATGAAAAGAGCCATGAGAAAACAAACAAGAGAGAAAAGAGGAGAATAACTCGCATGACATGCTCAAAAATTGAGGGCAAGCTGTTTCAAATTGCAGGTTTTCGCAGGTGATTTGTAGTTTCTGTGGACCAGAAGGGAAACTGAAGAAATTTCATCTTATTAGAAGTAAAAAGAAACAGATAATCTTCGCTTCCTCCTGTCCTTTTTTGTGAACACAGAGAGATTGATTAAGCTTCAAATAAAATAAAAAAATAAGAAAAAAATGTACTGGTGAACTGAGTTACTCTAAAAATCACTTTCTTTTAGCTAAACCCTGACTTCAGCTAAAGCCAACAAAATAAATGACTTCAAAGTGGGAAGAAAAGAGAAAGAGATGAGCAGGTTAAAAAACAAGACATAAAGTGCTTTCAATGAAGGACAAGCTGAGGAAATGTTTTGTCTGAGAAAGGGTGAGATGAAACTGAATGTGACCAGTGATAAAGAACAGGAAACAATATTAAAAAAGAACATCTTGAATGCAGCTTCAAGCATTCAAATAATTTCCGTAAGCTGAAGAAACCCAGTGCATAAAACAAATAAAACCTGAAATGTTGTCAAGTCATGAACCAAATCCAGATCTGCTGCAGAAGAATTTTCTGTGAAGCAACTTAACTGTTCACCACCTACAACTGCAGCTGTCATCCTAAACAAAGATGCACAACAAAAATATCTGGACTGAGATTTGGTTCGAAAGAATTCCTGATATGTTTTTGTGCAAACTCTCTCAGAGTTTGATTTATAACCTGGGTTCAGAGGTCGTCAGCTCACTTTGCGTAGCGCCTCCAAAGCTTTTTCTCTGAACGCTTCAGACGACTCCAACCAGCTTTCTCGCTTTCTTTTCATTTTCTTTAACGTTAAGCTTTTAGATATGTGAGTTTGCACCGTTTGTCCAGGTCTTTCCACATACTGGTTCAGACACAAACACAACCAAATGAAAAGATTTTACAAAGAAACTACAGCTGCACACCAAACAGATATTAAGATGCTACAATTAAGTGTTTTTTTAAGTGTTTCTTTCTATGGTGAAAGCACATGAACTAAAATCAAACATGGCCACTTGATCAGGACTAGAAACATATTGCTCTCTTTGCAGCACCGCTCCACATTCAGATGCCAAGTTACTCAACAGTCTTCCGACAAGACGTGCAATGGTTATAATGGGCCACAGCTTAAGCCTAGCCTGGCCCTCGCCTTCCTACGCAGCTCCGCTCAATTCTAATTTCCCACGAAGCAAAGTGAAGGACAAGGGTCTGGTTTAACCAGGCTAGCTTAAGCCCAATACAGTACATGCTTATGAATTATATGTTGTTGTTTATTTTCTCACCTGTCTACCAAAATGCAGCTAAACCCCTACCCTTCTAGTTTAATGGTTGTTATTGCCTCCATTGGCAAAAATTAAAAAATCGGAAGAAAAAAATGCTGCAATACCATGTTGGGCCAGTAGGTGGCAGTATTGAAATCATCAACATCAAAATACAAAAGAAGAACATTTGAGCATGGCTTAAGTTTCTTCCGAACCCATCCTTACTTTTTGATATCTAATTTTTTTGAACATGAAAGCAAAGTTTAAAGTTTAACAAACATAATGTCAACATGAAAGGGGTCAGGCATGAAAAAAAACTAATAAATAAATAAAATAACTCATAACTGCTCCATTGGTGAAGTTTATGTGCAATACGCAAAGCAAAACTAGATTGTGACATCGTTGTTTTGCTAAAATCTGTTTTTAATGTGTACATTAAAGGGAGATTGTGAAGTAATGTTTTTCACCAAAAACGCAATTTTTCCTTTATCGCATATTTCCCTGATCCTTTCATTAAACATTAGTCACAAGTCAACTTTAATTATGTGAAAATAGGGCTTAATTAGAGACGGATCCTGCCGGAACAGGATCCAGGAACTCTCTTGTTTTGACAGGCTGCGTTCCGGTAACTGTTTGCTTGGATCCGGTAACTCTAAGCTCTCGGGCTTACTAATAATAAAGTTATGAACAAATATGACTGTCTTGAACGAATTAAACTTATATTGTATTTGTAAACAGATAATAGTTATATAAACATTAATTTTAAACACAACAGCCACTGACGAGCTTCTTAATATCACATGTGCCCTTTCAAGTAAAGCATTTCTGTCTCTACCCTTAAAAAAAAATTTGCACCTAAAAGTCCAAAGTCATCGCACAATTTTATTAAAATAACTCAAAAGTATAATTAAACAATGAAATAGCAAATCAGTTTAAGTGGGTCATTAATAAAATTTTGATCATGTATTAAAAATACAAGAAAAATGTTTGATGTGTATTGTTCACATTACGTATAAAAACAACGGCGCCACTTTGTCAAAATACCAGCTAGGATGCTTGACAGAAGTGGAGTGTTTACAAATGTAAGTAAACGTAGATGTTTAAGAACATGTTAAAACACACCAAGATGCAGGAAATCGCATCTTCTTTATTCAAAATGTTCCCGCAATTTGCGTTCCGGCATGGATCGGTTTACAAATTAAGCCCTGGGTGAAAAGGTAAATTATGTCAAAGTTAGAGCCTCAAATATGTTGTAAACTTTTTAAGCCATGCTCAGAATACAGTATTCTTTATTTGTACCTTGATGTGTTGTTAAAGTTGACGTGATCACCACCTGGTGGCAGGGCTGCTTCAGCATATTTACTGGATTTTCTTTTATTTGTACAGATAGAAGTATTGGTCAAAATAAAAGAAAAATACCTGTTTAAAAATATGCACAGTAGTGTAGTGTGGGTAGTATCTCCCTGAGCTGCGACTGCTGGTGACTAGCTTGCAAGTGAAAACTGCGAGAGAATAAAAATCAGTCACTGAATTCTGAGCATCTGTGACCAAGCAACCAGCCATGTAGCTGTGTTTTACACAACAAGATTTTTAAAACACTGGCTTATTTTTATGTACGATCATGTGAACTTACAAAACTGTATTCTGTGTTGTGTACAATAATTTGTTGCCCATTTTAAACCTGCTTTAGCCTACTTCGTGCCCACCTTGGCAGCCACCATTAATGAAAGAAGCTGCTCGAGTTAACAAAAGGTAGGAAGATTTCCACCATTTATTTACTTACATTAGTCCCTCATTTATCACGGGGGGTTTAGGGGACCACGCCATTTGCGATAAGTGTAAAACCACGAAGTAGGGATACAGTAGTCCAACTTCAAGGTTCACTACCAAAAATGTGTGGGTGGCAGAGAGCTGCAGGTGGCATAGAGCAGAGGGAGCTTCTCCTTGCACCTGTGGGCTGCACGCAGGTGCAGCAGATGCTAAATCCTTTAAAATAATTAATTTTAAATAAACAACCCATGTCACTCGCGTGGCTCATCCATCAATCAGCCAATTGTGTGTCATGTCCACTCTTACTTTGAAAAATCGCGAAAGAGTGAGTCTGCAAACCGCGAAGTAGCGAGGGACTACTGTACTGTACACTGGTGTGATTTTTAACTTGGACATTTGAGGCTGTAGCTCGGTTTATGTCAGAGAGCTCTCGGAAGGTGTCACAAAACAGGTCTAGATTTGACAAATCTAGATTTAGAAGCGTTTGAGATGCCAGAGACCAATCGATGGCTCATTTACCAAATGTACGCGACAAGGCTGTGGAAGGACATGTTCACTAACTTGTTTCCAGCAGTCGCAGCCCCACTGGGTTATCGTTGGTAAGGCTTAAGTTTCACCGTGTGAATATAAAAATGTTCACTTTACAATGAAAAATAAACTTTGCCATATTTTCCCTATTCAAGACCCATTCCATGTGTTTCAGTTTTTCTTACCATCAATTGGAACAATCGAAGTTATGGAGAACTGAACGTCCTCTCTTACATGTTTTCTGATGGGACTGGGCTGACAATAACGTCAAGTATGTTTTTTTTTTATCCTGAACATTAACCAAAGGCCTGTAAAACGAGATCACACACACACACACAACTCACGGGACAAAAAGTGAAGAGTCACTGAAAACTACTGTAAAGCGAGTGGTGATAAAACATCTGTCTGCAACACACACGCAGAAACTCTGCAAAACTTTTAGTCTTTTTTTTATGTGGAAGAGTGACGTCACTTTCCATGAAGTCCTTTTTACTGTTTCTTATTGTCGTGCTGTGGCACAAACTGGTGCTGCTGGAAAGAAACCTCGTCACTTCCATTTACAGACCTTTTTTTAATTTTTTTTCTGACCTGGCAGGCGTTCTTGGCTTGTCTGCAGCGGCTCATGTGTCAGACATGTGGCAGGGCGAGATGCTGAGGCGCAGCGCTCACGCGAGTCATCGTCCCTGAAAGGAAAACGTGCTACTTAGGAAACTGTTTTCTTCCCACCTAGATCCGCCTCCTTCCTGTCCAGCCTCATGTACGGCTCAAAGGCCGAGGAGCCGCAGCCGTAGGTGGCCGTCAGTTCGTGATGCGCCCCCGCCAGCAGCGGCATGGAGAAGCATAGGGAGTGGGGAGGTGGGACACCCAACCGCGGAGACGACGGGAGAGAGAGCCCAAACGTGCCTCCTGTTAGGGAGCTGGGAGGAGTGGTGCTGCTGATGCCAGGGGAGGTGGAGGAGCCTCCTCCTGGGCTGCTTAGCAAGGAGCCGTTTGTTGAGTGCCCTGGAGGCCCCAGGAGGGCGTTGGGAGGTGGGGCGGGGCCCGACAGGAGGCGGCCCTGCTCCAGGAGGCGCAGGATGTTGCAGGTGGCTAAAGACTCGGACGTGGAGGAGGAGCGCTTGTCCGAGTCCTTGGTGGTGTCCTTCTTCTGTTTGGTCCGACGGTTCTGAAACCACACTTTGACCTGCAGAGACACAACCAAACACAAGAGTTGTCTTTCTGCGCCTCTCTCCTCGTCTCCTGAAGACGTTTCTCGCGTGAAGGGCTTTCTCTGCTCACTGTTGATCACATTTAAATCACCCCCGTGACAAGTGGCTTTATCATTTACACAAATGGCAATTTATAAATCTTTACGTGGTTACTTACGTGAAGTTCTGTCATTACAGGTTGTCCCCGACTTACGACGTCATCGACATAAGACGTTTCGGACTTACGAGCGGACTAACGAACAGTAAAGTTGTACAGAACATACAGAAAATACAGCACTGGTATGTGTTTTTAGATGAAAGTGTGTTAGCTAACCGTTTGTAAACAAAGTTCTGTGCATGTTTATGAACCAGTATGTACGTTTGTGCTGAAAAACGGGTGTTCGGCGCAGCGCTAGCATACATTTTCCGACTTACGACCAAAAATCCGGACTTACGAGCGACACGTGTTTCGGGTTCCGACATATGAATTTTCGTCTTACCAGCGATTCGTAGGAACGGAACTCGCTCGTAAGTCGGGGACAACCTGTATTTTCAAGCATTATTAGTGGCAAACAGCAGCACTTCCAGAGCAGCATGGGGCACTTCCCGCAGTAATATCATGGTATTCCTGTTTAAAAAATTGGCAGTGATGTAAAGGTTTATTTTTAAAACGCGTCTGGATGAACATTTGAGACTAGCGTTTTCTAACAGCAGTGAGTCATTTCAGACTTGGCTCCACTTGAACTAGCTGTTCGCTCGTCCGTCTGGTCAGAATTTACAATTCGTCAAGTTGAGGCTATTTAAAGAGTTGTCTACAACAGGTTAGATATTTATTGTTAAAACCATTCTGCAAAACAAAACCCACTCCAAACAACCTGAACTATCCTTTTTGGGTCTGTTGGTTTATTTTAACGAAATGTAAGTTTTACTGCAGACTAGAAGAAAAACAGGAAGTTGAATGTGCTGTTTTCATTTTTAAGAAAAATAATATTTTTTTAACATTCAGACTTGTGCAGAGAAAAGTTATTAAATATATTTTAACACAACAACTCACGTTGTGCTCAAAATCAGCTTTTTTCAGATAATTTCTACTTATTTGTGCTCATTTCTGCTTCTTTCAGCCTAATTGTGCAAACTCTTTCTGCTTATGCTAATTTAAACTTGTTCTACATTTTCAGCTACCTTTTTAGAAATGTAATTTCAGCTGTTTTCAGATAAATTCAACATTTTTTTGGGTCATTTCTGCAACTTTCAGCCTAATTAACTTTTTTCTGCTAATTTCAGCTTGTTATGATCATTTCAGCTTTTTCCCAGCTAGTTTCAGCTTTTTCTGCTATTTCAACTATTATACTATACAAGCTGTTATTATGAAAATCTTTGTTTTTTTCAGCTAATTCCACATTTTTAGCTCATTTCACCCACTTCTTTTGTTAAATTTCTTTCAACTTTTTTGGCAACTTTTATGATTTTTTTAGCCTTTTTTAAACTGATTTTCTATCATTTTTGTGCTTATTTAAACCTAATTCAACAAATATGTGTTCCTTCTGTTTTCTTCTGCTAATTTAGGCTTGTCCTTTCAATTCAGCTACATTTCAGCATGTTTTTAGCTATATTCAGCTGTTGTTCAGCAAGTTCTTCTTCAATAAGCATCCACACTACATTTTCGCAGGAAATGCAATTACTGTACTCCAGTTGCATGAACTTCCACTCCAGGCCCGCCAACAGGACAGCAAATTTAGGAGTTTTACGCTGTGAGCCATCACACCAGCAAGTGCACGTCAGCTCAGTGAACTCTACTTGTCCCTGGTCTCCATGTTTAATTCATGCAGTGCATGTGTGCAGTGCATTACAGAGTGAAGGAAGTTGATTGGAGAGCACAGAGGAGCCAGACCGCCGGACGGAGAACCACCACAGAGAGGAATCACATGAAAACAGTATACAACGTTGACCTCGATCCAGAGACCTCCGTGTCACTGCAGATTTCATCCATCTCACAGTGACAAAGACAACTTAGCACTTTTTATTATTAGATCAAATGTAGCCACAAAACTATTGTTTTAACAGTCAGATTTTTTTAGATGTCTAGTGCCCATTCTGTGTCCGTCTACGTTGTATAATAAATAAAATCATATGGTAAAATTCAAGTTTTCAAAAAGGCTAGTTAAATCACAGGGAGGGATATAGTGGGAGGTGTGCTGTGGTGTAATAAGATGTTAGGTTGCCTAAGGGGATTTGTTTTCTCTGAATTAGAGTGGGTTTGTTTAGACCAAGGGTGTCCAGTCCCTGGTCCTCGAGAGTCCTGCATGTTGTAGATGTGTCTCTGCTCCAACCCTTCTGATTTGAGTGAATGGGTGATTAGCAGGCTTCTGCACACCTTTAAGAGGTAAATACACTGTTAAAAAAATCTGTAAACATTATTACAACATTAACTGATTGTGAAATCCTATTCGATTCAGTTCATTTATATAGAGCCAAGTCACAACAGAAGTTGTCTCAGGGCACTGAACAGAAATATTCATATATAAAAAATTTCTTTAACAGTACAGGTAGTCCCCGACTTACGAGCGAGTTCCGTTACAACGAGGCGCTCGTAACACGGAAATCTCGTAATTTGGAACGGCCGCCACGTGTCTCGTAAGTCCGGAATTTCGCTCGTAAGTTGGAACGGTTTTGCTAGCGCGACTACGAACACTCGTTTTTCATCGAAAAACTGCTTATGAGTGCATAAAAATGATCGGAAACGTGTGTCCACATGTTTAGCTAACGAACTGTGGTGAAAAAACACAGAAAAACTCAGTATTTTTTGCGTTTTTTTCCAAAAATTTGCCAGCTCGTAAGTCCGGATCCTCGTAAGTAAGAGCGCTCGTAAGTCGGGGACTACCTGTATTTATCAAATGCATTGAACTACCGTATACAAGAAACAGAACATTTCTGTTGTTTAAACCAGTGTTTTTCTAAGTGGGGGGCCACCAGGGGTGCCCCTGACATCTGGAGAAAATAAGATTTTAAAAAGCAAAAATAAAAAACTTGTAATAAAATAATAAAAATTGCCCACTAGGGCAATCTGTATGTGTCGTTTCCAGATAAACACGCATGAGAGAGGTTAGATTTGTTTTGTTTTGTTCTTCTGGTCAACGGTTTGTTGAAAAGTTTTAGGTTTTTTTTTCAGTGGGAATATAATTCAGTATTTAAAACATGTTATTTAATAACAGTTTATGCTCAGCAGCTGTAATAATTAATTCAATATAGTGAATAAAAGTTAAAACGTTCTAAAAGTTGATGTATCTTTACATATATTGTAGCATTGTTTGTGGGTTTGCAAGAGGGGCCCCGGCCAGAAGCTAATGCTGTTTGGGGGGGCCGTGGCATAGAAAAGTTTAGGAACCCCTGATTTAAACAGTTATGATGTGTGGAAAACACAGAATTTTACTTTGAAAATCTTAAGAAATTGTTAAATTTATAGAAAAATACCATAATGTCACAAGCATATATTTACCCTAAAATCAAGAAAGTTCATACTCAATAATCCAGGTATCAAATCTGATAAGTCTCAATCTGGTCATCTGGACAGTTTATTTTAGTCGACTCAATCTGGTCAACCATTGTGTGCTGGAGCAGAGAAACAAACCAAACATGCAGGACAGTGGCCCTCGAGGACCAGGTACCTATTTACCAGGTACCCTCCTGGTAAATAGGAGAAAGGATCCAAGATGTTCAAAACTGTTGCCATTAAGCAGCAGTCCAGTTTGTTTCTTTTATTTTTATATCCTAAAACATCGGAGCCAGAGTCGGAGTGAAGTTATCTTCTGGTTTAACCAAACTCAGCCACTGACTGTGACGTGGTAATCAGGTGTAAACCATCATCTCGCTCCGCTGTAAAGGCGGGTTCAGCAGGAAGCTGTCATGTGAGATGATAGGTTGGCTTACTGACCACGACACAAATAATGAGATCGGAGAAGATTCCCCAGCTCAGAGGAAACAACCGAGCGTCTTACGGAGAACACCCAAAGGAGACATGAGACAAAAGAAGTTGTGACCAACAGCAGAAAGGATCTGCGCTGCTTCTTCTCACGCCTTTCATTCCACATTTCCTGATCGTTAGTCCTCCAAAAGCATCTCCACGTGCTTTTTACTCATGCGCCATTGGCTTTCAGAACACCCACATCCCATAAAAGGCTTTCCGAGCCGATAAAACGCCCAGCCAATCCTTGTCTTTTATCCCCCACGCTGTGGGCGTGGCTCCATCCACTGTTCACATTGCAGTCCCATCCTTTACTGAGATTAAAAACAAGATGTAATGAGAAAGGGAGAGGGAAAAAAAGAACTCCATGGTGTTTTGCAGGGATTTTATTAGAGGGATGGAAATGATGAGTAGCAAAGAAAGCAATACTGCTTTTGGTACATCTACACTATTGCATGTAAATCCTTTTTAATGGGATCCAGGGTTCAGAGCTGGGGCAGAGCTTACCGAGGGAGATCTGGCTCTGCCGTGACCTGCATTTGCCCTGGGCTTCGTTTCGTCCCTTGCGGTCCGCAAGGGCACGGTTAGCACAAACAGCCCAATGAAAATGATAAGGCAAACAAAAAGTTGCATTTCTTCAACCTTTGTTATCTGCAGCATTGCTTTGGTTTTCAATCAAACATCATTATAGTCATTAGATGAAAGGTATTATCAGACGGTGTGCACCCCCCAAACACAGCCTGTTCAATTTGGAAACCATTTTCCGTACACCACATGCACCTAGCAGACCCAAACCTGCTGGTTCCTACAGAACTGTTTGCAAAGCCCCAACGGATTTTGTTTAACCTCTGGGGAAAAAAAGGCAACACCATCAACTATAGTGTGATTTTATTTAACAGTACAAGACTGGATGTGTTTGTTGAGATAAGCAGGCAGAAATAAATGTACAGATTTACTTATATATAAGTACACGATAAGAAATTAAATGTTCGATTTAATTACATTGTTGTTTCTGTTAAACTTGGATGTTTAAATGGAATGGTAATACTGTAGTTATTTGAAGCTTTGTACTGAGTTTATGATTGACTATGTGTTTGAAAGACGTGTGAATCGACATGCTCCAAAATAACTGAATGCCTGTTAAATTAAATTCATATAAAAAACACTGGGACAATCTGTACTCAATCAAAGGAAAAGCACATTACTGTATAAGTTAACTTAGATTTACTGTAGTTGCTGTTTCACTTCTTATCGTTTCATATTATAGCCTCAATGCAAAAAAGTACTTTACTTTGATTGTTCACTTTGAACTAAAAACAACCAATTTAAGATCAAACAAATGTGTAATTCAGCGCAGATCATGTGTGTAATTCACATAGCGCCAAAATTCAATATTTTAGAGTGGGAAGGCCGTTCGGTTCAAATCTTTGTGTTAATGTTTTGAATAGAAGCTAAATCTAGTTTTAAAATGCTCTAAAACGTCAAAGTTTGAAATGGTATTACTGTGTGCCGCCACATCATTTATCGGCCCCTCATATTTATCAAATCAGTTCATTTTGACAAACAAAGGTTGGGTTTTACAGGAGGTGCTCCCCCTGAAAATGATGGGGTCGACTAGACGTGAAAGGGGGGGTGAGTATATTGGATTGAGATGATGAGACCGACGTACATGAATACACACATACAGCTCGCCAACCAATCAAAGGTGCACAAGTGTGAACCCGATGCGAGTGGGCAAACTGGGCCAGAGGTAGAAAGGTTAAGCCAGATCAAGACCCAGCGCAACGACCAAGTCGTGTGTGTGTTCAACAACCCAACCAAGCGAAACAACACTGCGCCATAACCAGAGACGAGCAACAGGAAACAATCTAAGCGAAAAGGAGAAAATATTCACCCGCCTTTGACCCACCCCACACCCCCGCTTAAGCACGATGAACCAGCTAAGTGATAAAAGCCCCTCTGGTCAGGCGATATAAATATAACGCAAGGCAAAGTGAAGGATTGCATCAGCAAGGTTTAACAAGGACACTCAGCGCGACTCTTTCGCACTTTGCCTGACCCCTCCAGCACCTCGTCGCTCCCACTGTGACCCTGCTGAGATCCCTTGATCCCAGGCATGTGACGGGCACACACAGGGACAACACTTTTCCTCGCAGATCGTACCAGGCACACTGAACTGCACTGTACAAAACACACTAGGGGATGATTGTCTTTGGTCCTCATTTCTTAAAGGAGAAATGTAATCAAATCTGAAAAAATCGATATAACAAGAATTTCATATAGTAAACAAGACACATAAACATACTTAGTATGCTTTTTTCAAGTCAGTAGCTTAAAGAAATAGTTTTTTACATTTTTCCTGCTACATGCCGAAGTGCAGTGATTTCTGTAGTCATTTTCTGGACGCACTTTTATGACACAATTAAGACCTCCTTTGCTATCTTACAATAACACTGAAGCTATAAACCCATCATTACTGTCCTCCTGTCTGTCATTTAAAATGGAAGCAGAAGACTTTTTTGAATCTGAAGGATATCACTTTAGTTTGTCAAAAACAGTTTGGTGATTTAGTGCATTAATGGGCATTTCTATCCTGGAAATACGAATAGCCGTGCGTTAGCCGCCGCATGCTAACGTTAGCATGCTAGCGCCGTATGCTAACGTTAGCATGCTAGCGCCGTATGCTAACGTGGAAGTGGGGGTGTTGAAAATGTCCTGAAACAGTTACCAATGTCTTGTTAAGCTCTGTCTTCCCCAGAACATAGTAGGATCTAAAATGATTTTTAAAGATGAAGGAGCAAGTTGAAACATGCTGTCTCCCTCCTTGCTAGCAGGCTCCATTGGGAGCTACCTGGCTAACTAACTACGGTGGCCCTACACGGCCAAAATTCTACAGCGGCCGAATGCACAGGAGCGGTAAAAATACAATATAAAATTTAAAAAAAGTTTTAAAATCGATTTTGGGGCTTTTAGAATCGATTCTGAATCGCCAGGACTAAGAATCTTGATTCTTTAAAAAATAGATTTTTTTTGCTGCATCCCTAATTGCTACACACTGAAACCTTTTTGTCCACAACTAGATACACACACTAATATTACTGTATGAGGGACGACCGTGGCACTGCCTACGTCATATTCAGGGGACGGAGAGCAGGCAGGGGGAGGGGGGTCAAAAACACCAGATGAGAATTTTTTCACTTTGCAAAGTCTAAATTTGAGTTAGGATGACATTTTTGACTTGTGAAAATTTCTCAACAAGCTTATTTTATGCTTTTCATTAGACTACTATTAGCTTAAAAACACTTTTCATTTCTCCTTTAACTGGTGCTTGTATTCCTTTAATCTGGTTTGTTAATGTTCTTGAATTTTGAACTGGTGTACCTTTCTAATAATCTGAGTTGCATGTTTACACTGTGGACCACTTGTCTCAAAAGGACATTGGCCCTCATGCAAGAACCGTTCGTACGCACAGATTTGTTCTTAAACTGTGCGTACGAGTGATTTAGGATCATTTGTGGCATTCAACAATGTTTTCGTATCCTAAGATTTTTTTCAGATACGAACAAAATTTACGAGTGGTCCGGACCTGTCGTATATTTTAGGAGCGTCAGTCTGCTGTCATCCAGACGGATCTTCTCCACGAATAACTTCATATTTCGTTATTTAGAAAATATTTTGGGTTTAAAAAAATCACGCACCATAATTATTCTTGACAATAGGTTATTCTGTTTGAATTAGAATTATAATTTTAAGTTTAATTTGTCTGGTGTGTCGCGCAGGCTTCAGTGAGTCGTGCGCTCCCCTTGGTCATCAAAGCCCTCCTCATATTAACACCCAGGTACATAAAATTCCCATACACCGCCGCAGAACAAGTACGAATTAAGACTGATTTTCATGCTATTGCTGGACTGCTGTGCCAAACACCATCGGAGCAATAGATTATTATATCTGATTCGAAATATAACCTGCAGAATGTGGTTGCGCGATGACCAGGAGGAGCGCGCATGACTCATTTGTGCTGCAAAACATGTTGGCACGTGTCTTGCGCAGCATGGCATTTATTGTCCATCCATCTCGGTAACGCAGACTATTCCTTGACCACCTCCTGTCCGTGCTGCGGCGAGACGTTTCTTTGAAGCCATTTTCAGATCAAACCATTTATTCTTGATTTCTGATACTGTACGACCCACGGGAGACACAACATATGCACTACAATATTAATATGAAGTTAACTGTAGTTTCGAGACATTTTAAAATGCTTCTGTTCAAAAACACATCCGACACTTGCGGGGGGGTGGGGGGTGGGGGGTAGCGGTGCGCCACAGCTCTTCTGAATAAGTGAAACTATAATGTAACACAGTTGTTTACACTAAAATTAAAAATATTTGACCATCCGACACTTGCGGGGGGGGGGGGTAGCGGTGCGCCACAGCGCGACTGAGAGCAGAACTTCAATCTCCGAACGCGTGAAGTTCTTCTTTTTACTTCTTGATTTTGAATGAATGGACACTTCCTGCTGTCAAAAGGCAGGAAACGTGGCCTTATATGGTGTTTTGAGGGGTGGGAATTATGTAAATGACCTCTCCGCGAGCACGCGCAGGTGGATAGAACAGGTGGGATTCATTAAATTTACGCAGCTCGTTTACACACTTTTCCTGTGGATAGAAGAGTTTGTTGAATCTGACGTGGCATGTTCGTACGAACGCTTCGTACGAACAAAAGTAGGAGAAATATAGGATAAAAATATGAACATGTTCGTGCATGAGGGCCATTGTCTCACAATTGTTGGAAAGGATTTGTAGGGTTGGTTTTTGTTGGGGCGATTATACTGTGGTTCGGATTTTTGGCGTCATAGAGTTTGAAGGGTTTAGTTTACTTGTGGACAAACTCACTAGAGTTGCACAAAAGGTGTGAGCACCACAACTCTTCTAAAATGTTGTTTTCAGCAGAACGAGGCAGAGAACTGCAAATGAAACAGAAGCCCCGGTTACCCCATTGTCACAGTGTTCCAAAGATGTAGGAGTTGTAGGGTTTTCTCTCACAGCTTCTCTACACTAGATGGCACCAACGGATACACACCTGCGGATCATTACCCAGAGGAGCTGCAGATGATGACTTCACTCCGATGCTGGTGCATTGTCTTTATGGTAGCTGTGTTCCTGGCCTCTATTGTGTTGTGCATTTTTCAGCATCTCCCTGTGTTCCCTCAATGCCATGGACCTCCTAGTGCTGTCTGTGGATCTCCTGGTGATCTCCTCATCTGCTCCTTGCCTTCCCCACTTGCTCGTCATATCTACAAGTTCACAGCTCTGGACTACCTTTGGAACCTTTGGACCCTCATGCCTATGATATTACTGTACCATCTCCTCCTACAATAAGCTGCCTGCAAATTATCAGAACCACTTGCAGACCTATTCCCCCTACTATAACTGTCCTCCTTGCTCTTCAGGGTTCCAGTCCCTCCCACTGGGGTTGCAGTTGTTTACCTTTATTCACATTTTTAAATAAACACTGTGAATTTACTATGCGCCTTGGAGTTGCTCTTTCGCTCACAACTACTCTGGGTATTAGTAAAATCTTCAAAAAAGAGACCTCGCTTAGAGTCAGAACGTCGACCAGTGTCGTGAAAACATGGGTCCTGTTAACACAATGTGGACGTGCGTTGTTCTGTTAACTGTGTCTGACTTCTGCCAAAGAGATAAGAGGAACACACTAGACCAGGGCTCTTCAACTGGTGGTCTGGGGCCCAAATCAAGCCCATGGTGAACTCAGTTTGGCCCACCAATGGGTGGGTTGGTTGGTTGGTTGGTTGGTTGGATGGATGGATGTATTGATGGATGGATAGATGTATTGATGGATGGATGGATAGATAGATAGATAGATAGATAGATAGATAGATAGATAGATAGATAGATAGATAGATAGATAGATAGATAGATAGATAGATAGATAGATAGATAGATAGATAGATAGATAGATAGATAGATAGATAGATAGATAGATAGATAGATAGATAGATAGATAGATAGATAGATAGATAGATAGATAGATAGATAGATAGATAGATAGATAGATAGATAGATAGATAGATAGATAGATAGATAGATAGATAGATAGATAGATAGATAATTCTTCTTGTGTTCATTTTTAAATAAAACTAGATTTTAAGCCATAAAACTAGCTTAATGACAATAACTGCTGGATGTCCGACCCCTGGGCTCTTGGCTTGCAGTAACTGTTGTCTCCAGAGCATTTTAGGTGAATAGCCCTAACCATGTGGATACAATGCCCCAAATCAATTCTCCCAGATTGTTGTTCTGTCACAAATGTGTTAAAAAAAATACAACATCAGTCTGAACCTGATTTTCTCAGTCAACCAACTTGAGACTGGTTTCTCACATGGACCAAGAGATAAATGATAGCAGACAGTAAACAAAAGAGAACAGTGAATAAGTCTTCTATGATGGATCTTAAATTGGAAATGTGCAGTGTTACATCAGCATCACGGGTACGGAACATTACAACTCCGTCCTCTGTTCATTCTGACGTCAGCTTTTTAACAAAAACACATCCTGTGTTGATGAGAGCACAGCTCCAGAACAACACTCCTCTCCCTGCCCTCATTCTCTGACCTCACGCTCTTCAGCCACCTGGCACAGCCGTTCTTAAAAAAATTAAATGAATGAAAGTTTTACGGTGTCGTTTTGATCATCACATTTCTGCTGACCTCTAAACCTCGCAGGAGTCCGGTCATGGTTCAGCTGGGGGTTAACCCCGTCTTACCGAATGGCTGGTAGATATGGCTGACTAATCCTCCTTAGTGCCAAAGCACTTGGGACTGTTATGAATCCCATCTCGTTCCCTCTCTCCTCCCTTCATCCCTCCATTCTCTGCTTGTTGCCCCCCTCATGTCTACACCCCCTCTACCTGGCCGAACCCCTTACGTGGTTTTATTTGGCACATTCAGAGTTTTGGAGGTGATGCAAGACTCACTTATCAGCAGCAGCAGAAATGAATGTCTTTGTCACATGTGACGCTCAAATCTCTGTTTTAATGTCAATGTCAATGTCAATTTTATTTATATAGCACATAAAAACAACTGAAGTCGACCAAAGTGCTTTACAGTTAAAAAAAAATAAAAACAGAGTAAAATGCATCTAGTGCCACTAAACATAATAAAGCTATCAGTAAATGCAACAACAATAAAATCTGCTCAAAATTTGATCTCACATTCTGCGAGGATCAAATGCCAAGTAAAAGAGATGAGTCTTAAGTGAAGATTTAAAAGTGTCAACAGTCTGAGCGGTCTTTACTTTCTCAGGTAAACTGTTCCACAGTTTTGGAGCAGCAACCGCAAAAGCCCGATCACCTCTGGATTTCATTTTGGATCTGGGGACATCTAAGAGAAACTGGTTGGTAGACCGGAGTGCTCTTACAGGAGTGTAGATATTAATAAGATCACATAAATATGACGGGGCCAGACCTTTTAAGATTTTAAAAACAAGCAATAAAATCTTAAAATCAATTCGATAGCAGACAGGGAGCCAGTGAAGGGATGCCAGGACAGGGGTTATGTGTTCATATTTTTTAGTTGAAGTTAAAAGACGAGCTGCTGCGTTCTGGACAGATTGTAAACGATGCAAAGATGATTTGTCTAAACCAACATACAGTGAATTACAATAGTCCAAGCGAGAAGTAATAAAAGCGTGAATCACCTTTTCAAGGTCTCTGAAAGAGAGACAAGACTTCACCTTGGCAATGAGTCTTAGCTGGAAGAAACCAGATTTAACTACAGCATTTATCTGTTTGTCTAACTTAAAAGCACTATCAAAAATAACTCCCAGATTCCTGACATTGGAGTGGCTGTATGAAGCCAAATATAGTTTTACCAACTATATTTGATTTGAATGCTTTTTTCTTTGAGACCTGTGCGTACAATATTTCATATTTTTCTTTTTTTATGTTCCCGTCATGGACTTTTTTTGCAGTTCTTCCTATGCCTCACCGTTTGTTAATTGTCCCACTGGATTTGGACTCAATTTATTTTGAATATCCTTGAAAATCTACCAAACTTTTCTCAGTAAACTCTTGTTGCAGAATGTTCTACAGACGTCAGAATAATAACAATGTTGTAAAACCAATACTGTATTTATAATTAGTTGCAGTCCAACCTGCTCTGTGTGCTGTAGAAACAGAGACTCTGTAGCTGAAAACACAAGTTTTAAACGTTTTGACAATTTGCATGTTTTTTTTTTTTAAATTATAAAAGAATTTAACATATTTTGCACAAATATGTTGCTCCAAATTTTTTTTTATATATGCACTGTACAGCATTACTTTTGTGCCTTTATTTGTTTATCTATTGATTTACTATCACATTCTGGTGGCATGTTGAACCCAAAGTGCAGACAGACAACAGGAACTGGAAGGCTAATAAAAAACTAATTTATTTTTCATTCAACCTTTATTTATACATGTTAATCCCATTGAGCCTCGGGGACTCATTTACAGGCGAGACCTGATGTTGACAATAACAAAACAAAAGCTGACAGGGCACCAAACTTGCTTTTTCGAGGGGACACTGAGGGAGGACAAAATATGACGCTAGACAGGGCAATCCTCCGACGGGAACAACAAGGAAACGCAGAATATAAGACGCTAGCGAGGAGATAATTACAAACACCTGGGGACAGGTGCAGCACGAGGGAGAGCAGGAAAACACACATTTACAACCGTTTTTAATTTGAAAAATGTTAATGTTCGTTTTGGTAGACAAAATATTAATTTACCCTGTTTTTTTTTATTTTTACTATAAGGCGCATTAAGTGAAACAAAACAGACAAGTAAGCCAAACTTTATTAAGCTCATTAATAATAACCACATAAAATTAGTTTGAGGTCGGTAAGCACAACCAGAATTAATACATAAGGTGCACTGGGTTATAAGGCTCACTGTCGAATTTTTGTGAAAATTTAAAGATTTTAAGTGCGCCTTATAGTCTAAACAATACAGTGCCAAATTTGATCATTGTAAACCATTTAGAAGCAAACTTTTGTTTAAAACCGTCTTTAGATTTTTCCCAAAATTGAGTTCAATTTGCGCCCAAAATCAGTAAAAGCTGAGAGTTTTCTGTGGCTGAAAAGATTATCCAAAGTGACAACATTTACCGGTAGCTTTTTAGCCCAAGATTTCTGTCAATATTTGTTTTTACTTTGTAGATCGGAAGTTTTGTAAGATCTGATGAACTGCAACAACCTAAAAACATGTTCATGCAGGACATTATTACCTGCAGTGTTCCCGCAGTGAGGACTGAACTTGGCAAAAGGGCCTTCTCCTACTTCGCTCCTGCTTCCTGGAATACCTTCCAAAAAGATCTGAAGCTCTCGACCTTGACCTGTTTAAACGGCTTTAAGAATCTGTTGGACTCCCAGTGAGCCTCGTTGGCATGATTAGTCTTACGGCACAATGGATAGACAAAAACTTTGAACTTAAAAAGGCACAAAAGTGCAGAGGATCCATACTGCGGCCAAAAACCTGAACAAGTGAGACAGCATCACAGGTGACTAATGCTAATAAATAACATTTAACACTTTTCATTTAATATAAGTTAAAGTGGTATGCATATCATATAGCTGTTCCTGAATATATGTCACCAGCTCTTACATCCATCTTCTTCCGCTTATCCGGGGTCGGGTCGCGGGGGTAGCAGCCTAAGTAGGGAGGCCCAGACTTCCCTCTCCCCAGCCACTTGGAGCAGCTCCTCCGGGGGAATCCCAAGGCGTTCCCAGGCCAGCCGAGAAACATAGTCCCTCCAGCGCGTCCTGGGTCTTCCTCTGGGTCTCCTCCCGGTGGGACATGCCCGGAACACCTCACCAGGGAGGCGTCCAGGAGGCATCCTAACCAGATGCCCGAGCCACCTCAACTGGCTCCTCTCGATGTGGAGAAGCAGCGGCTCTACTCCGAGTCCCTCCCGGATGACTGAGCTTCTCACCCTATCTCTAAGGGAGAGTCCAGCCACCCTGCGGAGAAAACTCATTTCAGCCGCTTGTATCCGAGATCTTGTTCTTTCGGTCATAACCCAAAGCTCATGACCATAGATGAGGGTGGGAACGTAGATCGATCGGTAAATTGAGAGCTTTGCCGTTTAGACCAGCTCTTACAACTGTTACACAATTTTTGTATCAAATAAGAATAAATAAGAGGGCTATGTTCTGTCAAAGGAACGCATATTAAAAATATTGGTATCGTATCGGCCAAATAAGTTTTATTAACACATCGGCATATCGGATATCGGCCAGAAATCCAATATCGTGCATCCCTATTTAAAATATACATAAATAATAAAATAAATATAATGTCCCTACTTCACGGATCTTCACTTATTGCGGGGGTGTCTGGAACACCCCTGCAATAAACAAGGGACTACTGTATTAGCACTTTGTGTTGACAGTTGTCTATTATGTTATATTTACTTGTTTATTTTTACCATAACCTTCTTTTTTTAGGTATGTACTGTTGTAAGAGCACATCGTGGGGGATAAAACATTCCTGCTCAGCTGATTTGAGTCTCTGAGTTCAATCACTAATGTCACTGTTGGCAAAAACCACCGAACAGCTGGATGGCGGACTCATGACCACGCTGGTTGTTTGGTGGCTTTGGATCAAACTTGACGCGCTGATTGTATCAAAATGAACTCTTTCAGTTTAACAGATCTCTTATTTCCACATCAGCTGAAAGATTGCATGTAGCAAAATGTAAACTATCTTTGGTTTTCACTTCTCATTGCAAGAAGCAGAGGAAGTCATGAAAGACGAGGCCAGCTAAAAAGACGTAATCACTTTCAGCTCTTCTGATGACCTCATCAGTTGATTAGACAATCAGAGCCTCACCGGTTTGTTTCGAGTCAGACAAAAGTTCCTGTTTAAAACATGACGCGTTACAACTAAAAGCACAAAGCCAGCATCTGTCTGACTGTCTGTCTGACTGTCTGTCTGTCTGGCAGGATCTCTTCCTGTTTCTTTCTCTTTTCTGAACATCGAGGACAATCCTCGGACTGTCCGGCCTCCTCTCCTCCTACATCTGCATGGCTTTACGCCACGTCTGGCTCCTCTGCGCTCCAGACGAGTGGCCAGACACCGTCTGTCTGGGCCGTCATGGAGAACAATACGCACAACGAGGACATTCACTGTAAGGAGATTCACACGTAAACACGTGTCATCTTGTCCCCCTTGGTCGCTGTCCTGCAGAGGATGGCAGAGACTCCTGGGGTTCACGTCTAGATGGAATCCTACAGTTTGTCAAATTACATTTAAAAGATGGAGGGAAACTCTTCACCACAGCCATTCTTCTTGTTATTATTTTCCCCTACAACTATTATTCTACTTTTAGAGCATAAAGTTTTTTTTATAAAGTCCGACTTTTCAATGGGACAGAATTCGCACAACAAATTTGAGGGACCAAAACCCTCCTAAATCCTAAGTCTGAGTACTCCAGGCCTGTGCTTGACTTCAGTGGTTCAAGGATGATAGTTACATCCCACAGGAGTACATCACCATGGTAACACGATAGGTTAAGCACTATTTCATTGGGCTGCAACTGTTGGCAACAAAATGCGAAGGATCCAACAAAGTTCAGGCAGGTCGTCTGGACAGTTTCTTTTCAAAGTCAAAAGTCAAAGTCAAAGTCAACTTTATTGTCAGAACTGCAATATGTACAGGACATACACAGGATTGAAATTGCGTTTCTCTCAGTCCCTCGGTGCAACAGTAACCATCTAAACACTAAAACATTTAATAAACATAAGCATAAAATAGTAAAAGTGTAACACTGTCCTGAGTTTTTTCATAATAGTATAAAAGTATGAAAATTTACACCAACACTGAAACACCAAACACCCAATGAACATAAGCATAAAATGAAATAATAAAAGTGTAATACTGTCCTGAGTTTTTGCATAGTAGTATAAAAAGTATAAAAAGTATATCTATAAAATAAACTGAAGGTTCTAGCATTGACATTTGCAAAGAGTGGCACAGCAGCATATAAGTTAATGTACACAGTATATGTATGAGGTAGTTGATGTTGGTATAGAGGCAAAGTGGCATATGCAGTGAGGCACATAAGGCACATTTGGCATCCTTAGATAAGGCTAGTCAGAGAATACTGTATATGTATCAGCAATAGTGTAGATATAAAAGTAGATATATAAGATATAAAAGTAGTGTAAATGTTTCGTCCTTCATCCAAAGGACTTCATCAGTCTGAGGAGCCACTCACAAACAAACGCAGTCCCTCAAGCAGTACACTCCCATTGTGGACAAACCAGTTTGCTGGTGATAAGATGGTTTCTGGGGCCCGTCCTCTCCCCCGTTCACTCCTCTGAGACAGCCATAGGCAAAGTGGTTCAAAACATCCAACAAAGTTCAGTCTGGACGGTTTCTTTTTCTTTTCTTTTTTCTTCCCTCCGAGGGATGAAGTCCTTTAGATGAAGGAGGAAACAACTCAACAAAAAAACGAAACTGTCTAGATGACCAGACTGAACTTTGATGGATTTTTTTTACCTGGATGATTGAGCATGAACTTTGATGTTTTGAACCACTTTGGCTATGGTTGTCTAAGAGGAGTCGACGGGGGAGAGGGCAGGCCCCAGAAACCATCTTATAACCAGCAAACTGGTTGGTCCACAATGGGAGTGTGTTACTTATGGGACTGAGTTTTTTTGTGTGTGGCTCCTCCGACTGATAAAGTCCTTTGGATGAAGGATGAAATGTCTCAACGACAAAAAAAAATAGAAACTGTCCAGATGACCTGACTGAACTTTGTTGGATTTTCTACCTGGATTATTGCACATGAACTCTGAAAATGTGAACGAGTTTCCAAAATGTCTCAAAACATTTGCCTGGGTTTTTAATTCCTTGGCGTTAGTGGCAGGGCCTCGCTTTCATGTTGCTGGAAATGTAACAAAGTTTCTCTCAAAATGGTCACAGAGTTGCTGCAGGCATCTTGAACGCGTCTTAAACTTTCACAACTTGATTTTTGAAATTCTAGAGCACCGGAGCTGGATTGTCTCGTCAACACGTATACCGTACATACTACAGGCAAACGTAGAGCCAGAATTCACCAATTAGTGTGAGTCATTCAGTATGTTTGTACGTTTTCTCACCGTTTCCTGTCTCTAATTAATGCCTTATCTTCGAAGCTCAGGGAGATCTCGCCTGACTAATCAGTTCTCCTGGAAACGGCTCTACTGTTCTGAGAGGATCTCATGCAGTTCATCCTTAGATCATCACAAGATTTGTTTGGAGGGACAGATTTAGAAAGTGTGTAAACTTGGAAGGACTTCGAATGTGGCAAATATTCTGAGAAAGGGTGATGACTCATATATAACAGGCTAAAAATACTAAGAGTTGTACTTCATGATATATTTAGTAAGTCCTCTAGACCAATGGTTGTCTCTTTGTTCATATTTAGTGTAGACATTGCCTACAGATTCTTCAAATACAGTAGTCCCTCGCTACTTTACGGTTCGACCTTCGCGGACTCACTGTTTCACGGGTTTTCATTGTGAGCTTGTACACAAGACACAATTAGATGACTGATGGAAGGCGACCAACCAGAGCATTGTCCTTTGAGTCCCAAGCACTGATTGTCTCAGTATCCATAGCATCAGTCGGTCTGCTCTCTTTCGCTGTGCTCTTTAAGCACTGGGCAGCCTGGGGCCCATCCAGGGATTGTACCCCCAGCGTCCGTACAACCCTCCCCACCCTCCCCACCCTCCTTCCCTCCCCATCCATACGTCTCCGGGTGTGGTTCCGGGGGATGCCTTCTCCCGTCGAGCTCACGGTGCTCGCAGGACGCAGCTGCTGGTGGAGACCTTCCTCCGCGCTAGTTACACTCAGGCCCAAAAAATCAGATCCGACCCGGCCCCAGCCCACACTCATTATTTCTGAACCCCAGCGGACTTGACGAATTAATAGTAACTACAGGTCCGAACCCAGAAAAAAACAAAACCTATTTTTAATTAGTTATTAACTGTCGGGGACGCGCAGCTGAATAAAAGTGGCATAAGATTCAGAGCTCACGAGGGTTTTGTACTTTCATGGCTGTAAAAAAGCATTTCAACCCCGTTTCTGCTGCATTCTTCTGCATTACTGAGACACACAGACAGCTCTGACACACACGCGTCTGTTTTGAGATCTCACCTGTTTGGGTCATCGGCCGCGCGCATCCGCTGAGTGCAGCAGCAGAATGAACGTCCATTTGGGCAATAGATCGCTGCCTGGCAGTAAAGTCCCATCAGAAGCTTAACTGAACTTTTTACCTCTTTCAAGACCGGTCAGCTCGCCGTGAAACGGCCGCGTGCGGCTGTTGGAAGTATGGCAGGCCATGTTATCATATATTGGATCACAGCTGATCCTGACCTAATTAAAAGCCTGAGACTAGCCCTGCCCATCCATTAACCACATTATAACGGCCCGGCCGGGCCCTAATCTGGATCGTCCAGGCTGGGTTTCAGGTTCGGGTTAGAAATGAGAGCTCTGCTCTGCGCTGCCCGTGTCCTCACGCTCGCCTCCCCAGGACCAGCGGAGGAGACCATCTCCAGCAGGGGAATGAGGGCGAAGGTCACCATGTGGGCGATGTGTCTGCCCTCTGCCGCTGCTGTCAGACCCCGCTACCCATGCACCACCTCAAGCTCTTACCTGGTGCAGTGCTCGCTATTTGAAGAAGGACAATACATACGGATATATGTTTATAAATACTCAAATAAATATAACCTCGCAAATGTTCACCTTTCAAGGGGGTGTCTGGAACATAAACCCCACAATAAGTGAGGAACTACTTTATAGACTACATTATAATTTACAAAACAAAAATATATTTATCTGTATGACTAAAGGCAGCCATCTTGCAAAAGAGTCAATCCCATGCATGGCCACCACTGCTAATTGATTTTAGCTGCACATAAATGTCTATAACTCTGTCAGTTTCATAGATATTGAGCTTAATTTTTGTCTGGTAGTAGCTGAGACTCACCCCCGACACATACTCTGAGCACAAACTGATCGCACGAGAACTTTATTTAAATCTTTGCTATTAACAGTCAACCCTGTCTGTCTGTCTGTCTGTTAGCTAAATATCTCCCAAAGCACTGGACAGATTTTAATGGAACTCTTACCATCAGATGTATATCTATAATTGATTACCTTTTGGAGTCAATTTAATTTAAGATTTAAACAACGCTAGCTAACACAAAACAACAATTGGCAGCTCAGTAACACTGAAGACATGTTTGGCCTCTGCTGCAGATGTTGAACAGATATCTTGGTAAAAGCAGAAATATGTCAAATCAATAATTCTTGTCTGAACACTGACACAATAAAACAACAACAACAACACAATCATCTGCCCACGTGCACCATTCTGCCTGCTTTACATTAAAGATTGAAGGTTGTTTCAGGACGACGCTCCAGCTGTTCAGTCTGACTGACACAGAGGTGCAGGGCTGCGTCTTCAACAGTCCTGAAGTCAGTTTATATATATTTTTTTAAATTTGGGCATTTCTTGACACAAGGCATATTGCTCCACCTTTCATTTCATCCCACAATTTTTGTATAAAATCATCTCATGTGGAACAAAGAAACCTTGAAAATAGCATTAAACGAGACGACCCGTTCAAACTGACCGAGTCAGAGACGATTTTGAGTTGCTAGTTATGATTATGCGGCAGCCATCTTGAATTGGATTGACTCCACATGTTAAAGAACTCCAGTCGTACACCTAGTTATTACTTCCTGAAAGTTTCATTAAAACACATCCAGTAGTTCATGAGATATTTTGCTAACAGACAAAGCAGGCTGTCATTGTGACAAAAGTATCACTTGAAGTATGTGTTGGGCATCAGTCCCAGCTACTACCATACCCTGCATACAAGCTTAAACTCGACTTTCTGCAGCTGTGTGAGCTAACCCTGCACAAGCAGGAAGAGCTTTTCACAATAAGAGCTGAGGCCTCTGCAAACAGTTCCCCCTCCACCCTCCCCGTTGTTTCCCTGTGGCGGAGAGCCACCTGCCGGGATGAATGGAGAGCTCTGATCCAGGACCAGATCACATTCAAACCAGGAGGCTTGGCTGCAGGACTCTCAGGCTTTGTCTTTAAAAGTGGCCAAATGGGAATATTTCATAATAAGGGCTCAATAAAAAAGAAGATAGAGGAAATTGGGGTAATTTAAAACTTTTTAAATAAAAAAAGGTGTAACTCTTAAGTTAATTAGAAAACTGTTCTTTAATTTAACAAATTCTTAATGGATTTTTGAAAAGGAGAAGATAGAAAAGTGAGCAAATGAAACCCGTATTTTTATTTTTTATTTTACTTTAGTTGTACCAAAAGAAAGAGAAATGTGCTCTAAGGATGCAGAGGCAAGATTTCTTTAAAAAGGCCCAAACAGTTTCAGTTGTAAAATCCATAAAATCTTTATAATATTCCCATAATATAAGATAAATAGCCAGAGTAAATAAAATAGAAGCTCATAAAACATGATTTTATTAAGGTAGAAAAGTGCAAAATGCTCATGAGGTTGTATGATTCATGATTGCGTGTTTATCAATAACATTTTGATATTTATTGTGGGACTTCAGTGTGTGTGTGGTGGTGTGTGGTGGTGGTTGTCTTGAAAAGTTGTCAAACACTGGAAAAAATGAGGTTTAAGTCCTCAAACCTTAACAAATAACAAATACAATAAATAACTGTTGCTCGGCTGTCACATGCGCAAATGAAGCATTTAGTTTGTTTCAAATTTCACTTAAGCAAAAATATGCAAGTTTTGCATTGTTATCTTTTAAAAACATTTGTAGATGCTACGATATAAAAAGAGAATTTATTTAGGTTAAAAAATAAAAAATAGGGTAAAAATTAAATACATTTAAATAAGTAAACTAAAACGAAAAATACAATAGATATTTTTTAATGCCTTTTAAACATAAACGTTGTCGTTTTAACGGGTCAACAGTTGGGCTTTAATTTTGTACAGCAGTAATTCACATTCAGGAGGATTTCCATAACTGTTCTGGTTTTTAACAAAATTTAGAACCAGTCTTGTTGTTGCTAATTGCTTCTTCAATTTACAGCAACAAAAAGACCTGTTGAAAATGTAACTGTTTTGTTTGATAGGTAGATAAATAGCTATCGGTGTAGCTATCTTTTTTTTTATTTTTTAGACCCGCTCAAAATTGATATTTTATTTAGCTAGCTAATTTATGAGCTAATATTTATATTTTTAATTAATGAATGAATTTATTTATTTATTTATATAGCTAATTAGCTATATATTTTTTCAATTTGAAGCAACAGAAAGAGGCATTAAAATTTTAGTTTATCAGCTAACGAACTGTTTAGCTAACTATCATTTTTTAGGCCCGCTCAAAATTTAGCTTTTTTTAGCTAGCTAATTAACAAGTATATATATATATATATATATATATATATATATATATATATATATATATATATATATATATATATATATATATATATATATATATATATATATATATATATATATATATATATATATATATATATATATATATATATATATATATATATATATATATATATATATATATATATATATATATATATATATATATATATATATATATATATATATATATATATATATATATATATATATATATATATATATATATATTATATATATATATATATATATATATATATATATATATATATATATATATATATATATATA
>JBBPBX010005317.1:0-35891 GCA_038048925.1 Garcialebias charrua
ATATTATCCCTGGAGTCCAAACACACTGAGTAAAATTTGCCTATTAATGTCCAATTACAGATTTTTTGTTGAAACAGGCAATCTGCTTACCTCTTATTGTTGTGTAGACCGGTCTGTTGTCAGAATGTTGGACTCTCTTCCACCCCTTTATCGTCCTCGTAGAAACATCTCGGTAGGACCTCCATTTTGTTGCGGATTCCACCTTACTTTCCGCTCGAGTTGGTTTTTTGTTTCTCTTTGGATCAAAAAAGGAGATACGCTGAAAACACGACAGACTCGCACTTTAAAGTTCCAAACCAGTTTTAATAATCATAAGTTTTAAAAGTCACAGAATACTTTTTTCTATTTCTAAAGCCATTATATTTGTTTAAAAGAGAACCAGGGAGAAAATGGGGAAAGAGGGAAAGAAAGATAGATAAAGGGACAAAGAACAGAAATGCGCATTCATGAAGACAGCATACAACCTGATGGGTTGGTCCCTCGCTGCCGGTCCTGCGTTGTCTGTCTCTGGAGGAGGAAGTCTGCCTCTTATATTCTTCTCTGTTGCCTATATCTAAGCTCATGCAACAAGAATGTTTTTCTGTCTCCAGCTGATACCTAAGCTCATGCTACAAGAATGTTTTTCTTGCCCCTCAAAGTAAAAGTCCCAGCTATACAAACACTGGCCAAACCGGAAACACAAGACTGTTCTTACCCCTCCAGGTTGAGTGGAAAGTCCCTGTAATGTTTGCACAAACATTTTCTAAACAAGATACGCTTCTGCTTGCATCAGCTTGCAGCAAATTAGGAGCAAATGAAACATGAAGACAAAAATATATTATTTTATTTCACAACAACTGCTATTGAATACCAGAGTCCGTATGCTCTTTGTGGACATCACGTCTG
Organism: Garcialebias charrua; assembly: GCA_038048925.1. Taxonomy (NCBI): domain Eukaryota; kingdom Metazoa; phylum Chordata; class Actinopteri; order Cyprinodontiformes; family Rivulidae; genus Garcialebias; species Garcialebias charrua. The sequence continues at coordinate 886 of JBBPBX010005317.1, forward strand.
CCTTCAATACCATGATCCCCCAAACTGTGTGATGGACAAACTACATTTGTACTCACACTAGGACTAAGCCCCTCCATTTGCAACTGAGTACCAGCTGCAGGCCACAGTCAGTGAGGATCCACAACTTCTCCGCCTCCACCATACCCTCAGCACTGGCTCCCCTCAGGGATGTGTGCTGAGCCCTCTCCTGTTCACTCTGCTCACATATGACTGTGCACCTACCCATCCAGGCTGTCATATTGTAAAGTTTGCAGATGATACAGTGGTGGTGGGATGTATCACAAACAATGATGAGTCCAGCTACAGGCATGAGGTGGAACACCTGGAGAGCTGGTGCAGGAAGAAAAACCTTCACATCAATGTGAAGAAGACAAAAGAGATGACCATGGACTTCAGAAGGAACAAACACACCTACCTCCCCCTGAACATAAGAGGATCTGCAATGGAAGTGGTCTTCAGTTACAAGTACTGTACTTGGGTGTGCACCTGAATGACAACCTCAGCTGGGGCAACAATACTTCTAGCCTGATCAAAAAGCTCATCAGAGGCTCTACTTCCTCAAGCAGCTGAGACGAGCTGGTCTGGGAAGCTCAGTCCTCACCTCCTTCTACAGGTGTGCAGTGGAGATCATCCTGTGCTCCAGCATCAATGTGTGGCATGGAGGCTGCACAGCTGCAGAAAGAAAAGCTTTGCAGAGAGTGGTGAAGGCTGCACAGAAGTCTGTTGGAGTCAGTCTCCCCACCATCACAGACATCTACACCTCCAGATGCAGGAAGAGAGCCACCTGCATCATGAAGGACCTCACTCACCCAGTACACACACTTTTTGCCCCATTCCCCTCAGGAAGGAGGTTGAGGAGCATTAAGTGTAGAACCACTAGACTGAGGAACAGCTTCCACCCTGAGGCTGTTAGACTCATGAATATCTAACCAGAATAATCACTGTCACATCTTGTTGCTGCTGATCTGTTTCATGTTTCTGTGTTCATTCATGCTCATCTGCTCACACAGACTCATGTCCATGCTGCTGTTGTTTGACATATTGTGCTACTAGGTCTTAGTGTACTTTTAGTTGATGTTTTTCTTTGTTCATATATTAGATCTTATTTCTGTTTTCTTTTACATTTTATTGTTGGATGTAACTGAGACCCTGAGTACACAATTTCATTCCACCACATGTGATGTGAATAATAATAATAATAAAGAACCTCTGACTCTAATTCTGAAATACATTCAGTTGCATTAAATTTCTTGCAGTCAAAAAGACTATGTGCTTTAAAGAAGCTGTTGATCTAATAAAACAAGCCCAATCTGCCATTTCGTACATGTCTGCAACATTTTGATCACCACTGCAGGCAGAGGTGAAGTAATGTGTTGGAGTGTGTAAGAAGGGCTGAAAGTTTGTTCTGACAGGAAATATTCATTTAATATCTGAAACTGTCCAGGAGCCAAAGTCAACAGACCTGCAATGTGGCTCACCCTGTCTGAAACAAACAGCTTCACCAGCAGCTGCTCGCAGCTCGGATCATTTCCAGCCGGCTCTGCCTCACCCGCAGGAATGAACACACCATGAACGGCTGATGGGACCCACTGGTAAGGAGGGACCCGGGGGCCAGATCGCTTTAGCCGTTGAAAGATGACAAATTGCAGGCAGAAATTCTTGAAGGCATGGGAGGAAAAACTGACTCAAAGCAAATATAAATGTGATCAGACTACAAACAATGAATTACTCAAATAAACATATGGAAATCCAAAGGCCATTCCAATCACTGAAGGAATGCATATCGCCTGTTGCCTTTCATGCCAGACGTTTAATCTGAGATCATTTTAGGACGTGAAATGGTAGTTATAGCTGTTCTGCTCGAACCAGGACTATAACATTTATCCTCACAATTCATTCATTCAACCTTTATTTATACAGGTTAATCCCATTGAGCCTCAGGGACTCATTTACAAGAGAGACCTGGTTTTAACAAAGAATGACAACAATAGACAAAGACAACAATAGACAATCATAAAACAAAGCAAACTGAGAAGAACAAGTGACAGAAAATGGTACATGTGTTAAAAATGAAACAAAAACAGATAGATTATAAAGGCGGTGTAGAAAACTAAAAACAGGAACATGTCTGCATTGGTTTTTGATTTTCCCAGGAACTTACCAGATGTTTGAAGCCATTTAGAGAGGTCAAGGTCGAGAGCTTCAGATATTTTTGCAAGATATTCCATGAAACAGGAGCAGAGCAGGAGAAGACCCTTTTGCCTAGTTCAGTCTGCACTGAGGGAACACTGCAGGTAGTCATGTCCTGAGAGCGCACGCTGTAGCTGCACTCATGCAGAGACATGTCGGAGGAGATGTATGATGGCAGCAGACCAAGAAGTGATTTAAAGATGAAAATGTCCCACTGAAAGTGTCAGCATGAAGTCAATGATGACCAGTTAACCAGTGAATACAGGGTACGGTAGTTACAGCCGGTTATGAATCTTAGTGCACCATAATAGACAGCGTCCAACATCTGCAGAGTGCTTGTAGGTGCGTTCATGTAGATAATGTAACCGTAATGTCCTCCATGTCCTGGATGACTGAGAATCTTCACCAGCATAATGTCACCGTAGTCAATGGAGGGAAGGAAAGTCACAGTTACAAGGCGTTTCCTCACATTCAGAGTTAGACAGGATCTGTTTCTGAAAAATAAACCCAGTTTAGCTTTCAGTTTCCTTACTTGGTTTTCCACATGGAGCTTGAAAGAGAGATGCGAGTTGACCAAGATACCCAAGGAATCTATGTTTTCATATTGTTGTCATATTGTAAAAGTCCCGTTCACGGCTGAGCCCGAAAACATCCTAAACACCTAGAAAATGACAATAAACTGATGTAAAAATGATAAATATTTGTAGGAATCTTATTACAAGATGAGACACTTTTGTTGTAGAGAATGACTCCGCTACTACCACACCAAATTTCAGCTCAGTATTTGCAAAACTCATTGCGTTCGAGCCATTGTTGAGTTTGCAAGGGTCGTTTAAAGGGGACCACACATGCAAAATTCACTTTTTAATGTTTTTTTACTCAACTTTGGGTATGTACTTAAAAAAAAAACAGTCCTAAGGCCAAAGAAATGCACCCAGTGGTTTATTTACTCTAAGTAGATTTATTTGTCTGTGATAAAAACGGTTCGTTCCTCACTTCCTGCGGTTTGTGACGTCACAAACCGCAGCCACAACCCACCACAACCTGAGTCCAGCCCCTCACCTAGCAACCCCTGGTTAGGCTCAACCCACTTCTGTATTAAACACATGACTGTTGTTTTTCATGATTTCATCTCATCTTTTGTTTATATGTTCTTAATTTCATGTGTACAGCACTTTGTTGCAGCTGTGTTTTTTAAATGGCTTTATAAATAAAGTATAATTGTTATTTTTATGTTTTAGTTCAATTTTTAGTGTATTTGCGATCGCTCCCAACGCGCAGCCGGCAAAAATTAAACGAGCAGACCCCCGGCGTAGGGACCGGCGGCAACGGGACCCCTCTTCAAAGTCAAAGTCAAAGTCAACTTTATTGTCAGAACTGCAATATGTACAGGACATACACAGGACCGAAATTGCATTTCTCTCAGTCCCTCGGTGCAACAGTAACCATCTAAACACTAAACACTAAAACATTTAATACACATAAGCATAAAATAGTAAAAAAGTGTAACACTGTCCTGAGTTTTTTCATAATAGTATAAAAGTATGAAAATTAACACCAACACTGAAACACCAAACACCCCTAAAACACCAAACACCCAATGAACATAAGCATAAAATGAAATAATAAAAGTGTAATACTGTCCTGAGTTTTTGCATAGTAGTATAAAAAGTATAAAAAGTATATCTATAAAATAAACTGAAGGTTCTAGCATTGACATTTGCAAAGAGTGGCACAGCAGCATATAAGTTAATGTACACAGTATATGTATGAGGTAGTTGATGTTGGTATAGAGGCAAAGTGGCATATGCAGTGAGGCACATAAGGCACATTTGGCATCCTTAGATAAGGCTAGTCAGAGAATGCTGTATATGTATCTGCAGTAGTGTAGATAAAAGTAGTGTAAATGTAAACAGTAGTAATAAATGTAAAGCAGTAGTAATAAATGTAAACAGTATTAATAAATGTAAACAGTGAATGTAAACAGTAGTATGACTATAGGCAGTAATGTAATACAAACATTAGTGCAAATATGAGAAGTAGTGCAAACTGAATGAACACATGACCGAGAGTTTAGTGAATAACCCGTTTGATGACACAGAGTCCAGTGTTAAAAACTTTGTGTTGAGTGGTAATGTGTGAGAAAGTTTTTTGTGTTAAGGCAGTTCAAATGGGAGGGGAGGCAGAGCAGGCAGAGTGTTTAGCATTCTGACTGCCTGATGAACAGAGCTGTCTCTCAGTCTGCTGGTACGAGCCTGGAGACTCCTCAGTCTCCTCCCTGATGGCAGCAGTCTAAAGCGGCTGTGTAGTGGGTGTGTGGGATCACCTGCCATGCGGTGGGCTTTCCGAGTGAGGCGTTTGCTGTGTAAGTCCTGCAGTGAGGGCAAGGAGGTGCCGACGATCTTCTCAGCTGCTTTCACGATGCGCTGGAGGCTCTTGCGGCAGGATGCAGTGCATGCACCAAACCACACAGTGATGCAGCTGGTCAGGACACTTTCTATGGCACCTCTGTAGAAGGTGCACATGATGGAGGTTGAAGCTCCAGCCCTTTTCAGCTTGCGGAGAAAGTAGAGGCGCTGGTGAGCCTTCTTCGCCAGTGCTGCAGTGTTCCTGCTCCAGGACAGGTCCTTTGAGACGTGCACTCCCAGGAACTTGGTGCTGTCCACTCTCTCCACTGCGGTGCTGTTGATGGTCAGAGGGGCATGTTGTGCATCCCTCTTCCTGAAGTCCACGACAATCTCCTTTGTCTTCTCCACGTTGAGAGTGAGATTGTTGTGTCCGCACCACAAGGCCAGGCGGCTCACCTCGTTCCTGTAGTCCGTCTCATCGTTGTTGCTGATGAGACCTACCACTGTTGTGTCGTCCGCAAACTTGATGAAGTGGTTGGAGCTGTACGATGGTGTGCAGTCGTGTGTTAGCAGGGTGAATAGAAGGGGGCTCAGCACACATCCTTGTGGGGCCCCTGTGTTCAATGTGATGGTGCTAGATGTGTTACTCCCGATCCGTACTGTCTGTGGTCTCCCGGTCAGGAAGTCTAGCAGCCAGTTACACATTGAGGTGTTCAGCCCCAGACTGTCCAGTTTAAGGATGAGCTGTTGGGGGATGATGGTGTTGAATGCCGAGCTGAAGTCGATGAACAGCATTCTAACATAAGAGTCCTTCGTGTCCAGATGTGTGAGAGCTGTGTGGAGGGCAGAGGAGATGGCATCGTCGGTTGAGCGATTAGGTCGGTATGCAAATTGGAAGGGATCCAGGGAGGCAGGGAGGACAGATGTGATGCTTTTCATGACTAGCCGTTCAAAGCACTTCATCAGGATGGGGGTGAGTGCTACTGGGCGATAGTCATTGAGGCATGCGGGCGTTGCCTTCTTTGGGACAGGGATGATGGTGGTGGCTTTGAAACAGGTGGGGACGATGGCCTGACTCAGCGAGATGTTAAAGATGTCCGTGAAGACCGCTGCGAGTTCCCCTGCACAGTCTTTCAGCACACGACCAGGTATGTTGTCAGGACCAGAGGCCTTCCGGGCGTTAATCTTGATGAATGAACGCCTTACGCTGTCTGAGGACAGCGCCAGCACCTGGCCATCAGGAGAGGGGGGGAATTTTTGTGCAGGTGTGCTGTTACTTGCCTCAAACCGAGCGAAGAACTCATTCAGTTCATTCAGCGTAGAGGTTGAGCTGTCACAGGTCTGGGGGGGGGGTTTGTAGTCTGTGATGGTCTGTATTCCCTGCCACAGACTGCGTGTATCCTTGCTGTCCTTGAAACGGTGAGCTATTTTCCTGGAATACTGCTCCTTGGCCTCACTGATGCCCTGGGTCAGGTTCTTTCTGGCTGCCTTCAGGCCCACCTGATCTCCCGCTTTGAAGGCAGCATTCCTGGCTTTCAGGAGTCTGTGAACCTCAGCTGTCAGCCATGGCTTCTGATTAGCCCGAACAGTGATGGTTTTGAGGTTGGTAACATCATCAATGCACTTGGCGATGTATGAACATACAGTGTCTGAGTACTCCTGGAGACATGTGTTGTTGTTTGTGGTAGCAGCTTCTTTGAACATACCCCAATCTGTGGTGTCAAAACAGTCCTGGAGTGCCTCTGAAGACCCCTCTGGCCACACTCGTATCTGCTTGCGGACTGGTTTTGTGACTTTCACCAGCGGCCTGTATGCTGGCTTTAGCATAACACAGATATGGTCAGAAGCACCAATGTGGGGGAGGGGGAGGGCTCTGTAGGCATTTTTCATGGTGGTGTAAACTTGGTCCAGTGTGTTGTTTCCTCTTGTTGCAAAGTTTATGTTTTTGTATGTTTTTGGAAATACACTCTTTAAATCTGCATGGTTGAAATCACCAGCCGTGATGAGAAAAGCATCAGGATGGGCTGTTTGTTGCTCACTGATGTGCTCGGTCTCAGAGGGTGAGAGTTAATGGAGTCCTCTCTGATGTCCTTCTGTCCTCTACTGGTTCCCCTCAGGGCTGTGTTCTTTCCCCTCTTTTATTTATTTTATACACAAACGATTGTTGCAGCCATTTCCCTCAGCGTCACATTGTCAAGTTTGCTGATGACTCTGTCATCCTGTCCCTTCTGAGCAGTGATGACCCAGACCCCGGGCCTGTGATTGGGGACTTCACAGCATGGTGTGAGTCTTCCTTTTTAAAATTAAATGTTTCTAAAACAAAGGAGATGATAATCGATTTCAGGAAAAATTCTTCAGTAACAGCACCCGTGGTCATTGACGGTGAAGCTGTGGAGGTAGTGCAACAATATAAATACCTGGGAACTGTTTTCGATGATAAATTGACCTTTGACCTTCATGTGAATGCACTTTGCAAAAAGGCCCACCAGAGGATGTATTTTTATCGGAAGCTTTGTGGTTTTAATGTTGATTCAACTTTTATGAGAATGTTTTATTCATGTTTTATTGAGTCTATTTTAACATTTTCCTTCATCTGTTGGTTTGGACTTTTGACCTGTAAGAACAAAAGCAAACTCTCGGGGATTGTCAGGATGTGCAGCAAAACTGCTGGCATAGACCTAAGGAACCTCGCAGACCTACACAAGGTGAGGTCAGTGAACAAGGCCAGGCAGATTCTGGCAAACCCTGATCACCCACTCCATGACGAGTTCAGGTTGCTTCCATCTGGACGCAGGTTTCTACAACCCAAATGTAGAACAAACAGATTTAAAAACTCATTTATCCCAGTAGCAATTAGGTTTCTTAATGCACAATAATTTTAACACTGTTATTTTAATGTTTTATTGTCTTGTGTTGATATGTGTATGTGTGTGTAAGTGCATGTGTATGTATGAAACTGTGCACACCTATTGACTGCAAATCTAATTGCCCCTCGGGGATAATAAAGGAACTTGAAACTTGAAACTTGATATAGTTCATTCAAAGCCTCACTTCTAACTTTGCTGTTGGAGCTTGGAGGGATATATACAGCAACAATCAAAACAGCTGTAAACTCCCTCGGCAAATAGAACGGTCTGCATTTAATAGTCATGAACTCCACTAAATGTGAGCAGTGTTTGTAGACCACAGCAGCATCCAGGCACCATGCTTTGTTGATGTAAACACAGAGCCCCCCTCCCCTTGTCTTACCTCCCTCGGGGGTTCGGTCCGCTCTGTAGCATGTTAGCTCCCCTAGCTGGACAGCATGGTCCGGAACGTTGTTGTTGAGCCACGTTTCCGTGAATACAAACACACAGCAGTCTCTCACAGTCTTTTGTGTCGTTCGTAGCAGGCGTATATAATCCAGTTTATTGTCCAAGGAGCGCACGTTAGCCAAAACCATGGATGGGATCGCCGGTTTGTGTGGGCTAGCTGCTAGCCTAGCTCTGACACCTCCGCGTTTACCCCGCTTCTGTTTTCTGTCACGCCGCTTGTGGCGTTTCCACGGCGGGCGCGAAGAAGGGAGGCTCAGGGCNCTCAGGGCTGTGTTCTTTCGCCTCTTTTATTTATTTTATACACAAACGATTGTTGCAGCCATTTCCCTCAGCGTCACATTGTCAAGTTTGCTGATGACTCTGTCATCCTGTCCCTTCTGAGCAGTGATGACCCAGACCCCGGGCCTGTGATTGGGGACTTCACAGCATGGTGTGAGTCTTCCTTTTTAAAATTAAATGTTTCTAAAACAAAGGAGATGATAATCGATTTCAGGAAAAATTCTTCAGTAACAGCACCCGTGGTCATTGACGGTGAAGCTGTGGAGGTAGTGCAACAATATAAATACCTGGGAACTGTTTTCGATGATAAATTGACCTTTGACCTTCATGTGAATGCACTTTGCAAAAAGGCCCACCAGAGGATGTATTTTTATCGGAAGCTTTGTGGTTTTAATGTTGATTCAACTTTTATGAGAATGTTTTATTCATGTTTTATTGAGTCTATTTTAACATTTTCCTTCATCTGTTGGTTTGGACTTTTGACCTGTAAGAACAAAAGCAAACTCTCGGGGATTGTCAGGATGTGCAGCAAAACTGCTGGCATAGACCTAAGGAACCTCGCAGACCTACACAAGGTGAGGTCAGTGAACAAGGCCAGGCAGATTCTGGCAAACCCTGATCACCCACTCCATGACGAGTTCAGGTTGCTTCCATCTGGACGCAGGTTTCTACAACCCAAATGTAGAACAAACAGATTTAAAAACTCATTTATCCCAGTAGCAATTAGGTTTCTTAATGCACAATAATTTTAACACTGTTATTTTAATGTTTTATTGTCTTGTGTTGATATGTGTATGTGTGTGTAAGTGCATGTGTATGTATGAAACTGTGCACACCTATTGACTGCAAATCTAATTGCCCCTCGGGGATAATAAAGGAACTTGAAACTTGAAACTTGATATAGTTCATTCAAAGCCTCACTTCTAACTTTGCTGTTGGAGCTTGGAGGGATATATACAGCAACAATCAAAACAGCTGTAAACTCCCTCGGCAAATAGAACGGTCTGCATTTAATAGTCATGAACTCCACTAAATGTGAGCAGTGTTTGTAGACCACAGCAGCATCCAGGCACCATGCTTTGTTGATGTAAACACAGAGCCCCCCTCCCCTTGTCTTACCTCCCTCGGGGGTTCGGTCCGCTCTGTAGCATGTTAGCTCCCCTAGCTGGACAGCATGGTCCGGAACGTTGTTGTTGAGCCACGTTTCCGTGAATACAAACACACAGCAGTCTCTCACAGTCTTTTGTGTCGTTCGTAGCAGGCGTATATAATCCAGTTTATTGTCCAAGGAGCGCACGTTAGCCAAAACCATGGATGGGATCGCCGGTTTGTGTGGGCTAGCTGCTAGCCTAGCTCTGACACCTCCGCGTTTACCCCGCTTCTGTTTTCTGTCACGCCGCTTGTGGCGTTTCCACGGCGGGCGCGAAGAAGGGAGGCTCAGGGCCGGCTTCCGCTTTCTGTCCAGCCGCTTGTGGCGCTTCCACGGCGGCCGCGAAGAAGGGAGGCTCAGGGCCGGCTTCCGCTTACTGTCCAGCCGCTTGTGGCGCTCCCACGGCGGGCGTGATGAATTGAGGCTCGGGGCTGGCTTCCAGAGCAGGCCGCAGTCACGAAACTCGTTTAGCTTCTCTTCCAGCTCACGTAGCTTCTCCTGGAGGTCACTGTTTATTCCCAAATGAGCGGTTTTTCCGACATCAAGCAGGAACTCACGGCTATACTTGCGTTCTTGAACACGTAAACATGACGAAGACGTGCCGGCACATTGCGGCATGCAGGACAAAGAAGACGAAAACACTGTGTTGTCGGGAGAGAGAGAAGCCGCAGCCTTTGCACGCGCCGCCATCTTGGTTCGCACTCTTCTGGCGCGATGGAGCGGAGCTTCAACTGTACAGCCTCATTGCAGCCTCGCAGCAGCGAGGACCTTCTCCTTACGGATTAATTTACGGGAGACACTTGGTGAACTTTGTGTGTGTCTTGACTGGAACAGCGATAACTCCCAAAATCTCCGCGTGCAACGAGCGGAGCTGGCGAACACCGGAAGAGGAACAAGCTAACATTAGCATCGGATTCGGGTGGTCTCATGCTAAAAGGAGCAGCAAATTGCGGCGCGCTCAGACGGGTTTCGGTAAGTTATCTTAAGCTAGCACTAACAGTAAGTCAAATGAGTAATAAAAAAAGAGCTAATTTTAAAACAACAACACATTACAGATACTGGCTGTTACAGAGGGCGTAAACAGATCGTTGAAGGGCGTGGACTTCAGAACTTGTATCAGAAACCGGTCGTTCAAAACGAAAGTTAAAAATGGCAGAATTAAAAAGGGTATAATTAATTATCTAAGAATTATTTTGTGTATTAAAATGAATTAATATTGTCAAGATAGCACACAGACATAACATAAAAATTTTAAAGACCTATATGTGGTCCCCTTTAAAAGTGGCAGCCATCTTGAATTGGGTTGACTCCAAAAGTTAATCAGCTTTAGTTCAAGCTCAAGTCAAGTTTATTGTCATTCGCATCACATGTAGTACATGAGGTGGAATGAAATCATGTACACAAGGTCCCAGTTACACCCAGGAATAGCAAAAATATAAAGTATAAAAAGAAACAGTATACAAGGCTCTAAGATATACACTAAAGACTAACAATGTAAAACAATATGACGTAACACAGCAAATGTGCATTCTAGATGTACATATTGTGATTATGTTCTGAAAGTTTTATTAACTGCATATCAAAAATAAACAACTAAAAATAATAAAATGATCACAGTGAGGAACAAATCTTAAAAGTTGAAACAAGCAAGACAACCTTAAAGCTGTAAAATACTATTAAGACTAAAATGACCACATCTACTGAATACAGAGACAACAGGCTGACATGAAAACCATCACTAAATGACATAAAGCTGCACTGCAAAAGAAGAAAACAATATGACCACCAGCAGATAAAATTAAATGATCACAAATACAGACTATACATCAGCCACAAACAGAAAACATCCTAAACACTCAGAAAACAACAATAAACTGATGTAAAATTACCAAATGAAATGGGAAGATGTAAGATAAGTTAAAACACACAAACCACATGGCCCTAAACAAATAAAACTAATGATAAACAATCCCAAACTGTCTAAAACACAAATTATATTGTTTACATGAACTTCAGTGACATCACCTAATTTTCCTTAAAACAAACTCTAAAAGACACACGATTACCGGAACATTAGACTTAAATTACTACAAAGTAATGTTGAAATTACTTCAGGGAAAAACAATACTATACAGGTAGTCCCCGACTTACGAGCGAGTTCCGTTCCTGCGAGTTGCTCGTAACACGAAAATTCGTAAGTCAAGTCAAGTCAATTTTATTTCTATAGCACAGTTAAAACAGATAAACTGTTATCAAGGTGCTTCACACACACAACATAAAAGAGGTTTAAACATTTACAGAAACCGTAACACACATCACTAGTAACAATCATGATATTAACAGCAGTAAAAGCAAATAAAAATGTATAAGAACAATATTAAAATAAAAAACACAGTAAAAAAAGCACAGTAAAAAATATATATATATATATACACTAGGTCAGCTCACACAGTATGAAACACCAGAGAGAACAGATGAGTTTTTAGCAGGGATTTGAACATGTGAAGGGAGGAGGCCTGTCTAATGTTAAGGGGCAGGTTGTTCCAGAGTTTGGGGCCGGTGACTAAAAATGCTCGGTCTCCACGGAGCTTAAGTCGTGTATTTTACGAAAATTCGTAAGTTGGAACACGAAGCACGTGTTCTCGTAAGTCCGGATTTTCGCTCGTAAGTTGGAACATTTATGCTAGCGCTACTACGAACACTCGTTTTTCATCAAAAACGTTCATATTAGTTCATAAACATGGTCGGAAACGTGTTTCCAAATGGTTAGCTAACACACTTTCATCTAAAAACACAAAAAAGTGCTGTATTTTTTTTACAAATTTACTTCTCTTTCGCCAGCTCGTAAGTCCGGGACCTCGTATGTAAGAGCGCTCGTAAGTCAGGGACTACCTGTAAATGAGACCAAATACAAACATCAAAATATTTAAAAATTGTTTATTGTAAGCAAGAGGACCAGACAAGGACCCAAAAGAGTCCTTACCTGTCAGCTGCAGACGTCAGCCCTGACACTGGTCTATCTGACCTTTGAACTTTGCCTGCACGTCTCAGCCATGAACGGGACTTTTGCAATATGACAACAAATATTAAAGTAAGATTCAAATTAGGCTTCGCCCAACCAAAGGTTTGAGTCTAATTCTCTCGGGGTTGCAACAGCTCCAAATGTAACTGCGTTTCAGACCAGTTTGTCAATCAACCACCTCTCCCAACATCAAATGTTTTAATTAAACGCAAAGAAATTCCCAGAACGCTATCATGAAATACTTAGTAAGACGATTCCCTATTTGTCACAACCGACTTCAAGCTCTACGAAAAGATCCTGAAACCATCAGATTTAATTCACATCCAACCAGAGCAAAAATAAAGTGCACCAAGTCAATAAAAAGACAGAATATATAATAAATGTGTAATTTTATTTCTCTTTCAGTATGTACATATTGCACAATGGGTGGCAGCTTTAACAATATAAAAATACTGAAATAACATAATTATCAGGCATCTCAATGTAACGCAAGACATTAAATATTTAATATTTGTTTAAAATAATATACAAAACACAGTGTGTGGTTTTTCGTCTAAAACAAATGAAACCTTGGAAGAAAAAAAAACTCCAGGATTGTCATTAGAAACCGGAACGACTGCTTTCAAATGGGAAGCTGATCTTCTGTTGGTGTGAAACTGTAGGAGAACGCTGAAAAACACAAACAAAAGTCTTGGAATCGAGAGTTCACGTGAGTCCTTCAAGGTTGTTTGTGACAGACGTCTTTGATGAGGGTCTTTGCGTTAAATTAACAGAGCTGTGTCCATCCAAATGTGGATAAAACTGTCGTGAAATTCCAGAAAGTTATTTGTTCCTTTATATAAAGAAATATAACTTTGAAGGCCGCACTTCCTGTTGTGTTGTCACCACTTCCTGTCCAGAGTCTGTAGAGGAGAGACAGAAGAGTTCAGAGTCAAGCCCAGAGAAGAACCAAAGGAACAAACGTGGCCTTCATGAAGTTACCACTTCAAGGTGATCCATGCCATGTACAAACTAACCTGATCACAAACAACAACAAATAACTAATAAATGAGAACAAATCAAGCTGACCATCAAAAGCAGGCAAGAACAATTCATCCTAGGTTTATTATTTTAGTATTTTAATATTACACCAAGTAGCAAGTTCTCCCAGTTCCACATGTAACAATGTTCTTTGGTTCTTACGCGAGACTCTAACATTTTGGACCTTAATTGTTGGTGTTTTTATATTCTCTGTGATTTTTTTAAATATCTTGTGTGATTCCTTGTGTACAACATGTTCCTTTGTACTGAACTTCTGGCACAAATTCCTGCGGGATCAAGAAAGTTCTAACCAACCTTATCTTAACTGTTCTCGGCTCTTCTGCGGGTTCCACCTCTCTAACAAAACACTGAACTTACGAGAGCATTGGGACTTCATATGGGACTTACTGAGCTTAAAATGGTAAAAGGTTACCAGAACTGCCTTCTTCCACCTGCAACATCGCTAAAACGAGAAACATCTTATCGAAAAGTGATGCAGAAAAACTGGTTCATGCATTTGTCATGTCTAGACTGGACATTATAATGGTTTATTATCTGTGCCCAAATACTTCTTTAAAAAGTCTTCAGTCGATCCAAAATGCTGCTGCCAGAGTCTTAACCGGAGTTACTGGGAGAGATCATATCTCTCCAGTTTTAGCTTCTCTTCATTGGCTCCCTGTCAAATCCAAAACTTTATTCAAAATCTTACTTCTAACCTACAAAGCCCTCAAAAACCTAGCTCCATCTTATTTTACAGATCTTATTGTTCCATATTTTCCTAACAGAGCACTTGACTCTCAGACTGCAGGTTTACTTGTGGTTCCTAGAGTTTCCAAAAGCAGAATGGGAGGAAGATCTTTCAGTTATCAGGCTCCTCTCTTGTGGAACCAACTTCCAGTTTCTGTCCATGAGGCTGACACATTGTCCAGTTTTAAGACTTTCCTTTTTGATAAATCTTATAGTTAGAGTTGGCTCCTTATGCTGCTATAGACTGAGACTATTGTACTAGAGGACAAACTGACCTCGTTTCATAAATGAATTGTTAAAATTCAACAGTTTTTATTTGATATTATTTCTGTCTTAACATGTGATTCTTGCCCTGCCATTGTGTTTCTGTTCCTACCAAAACCAGCTGGTCGAAGCAGATGACCGCTTGTCCTGAGTCTGGTTCTGCTAAAGGTTTCTTCCTCATGAGGGAGTTTTTCCTTTCCACTGTTGCCTTCGCTGCTTGCTCAAGACGAGTAAATTCAAAGCAGTCTGCTCCTCAGATAAATAACGTTATTGACTCACTTTTTTTATATAAATGTGAACGTTTCTGTTCAGTGTGCTGAGACGACTCCTGTTGTGACTTGGCACCATATAAATAAACTGAATTGAATTGAACAGCCTCTACAGCAGTCAGCAGAGTCCGTTTGTGATTGGACTCCAACATTCAGTCTCTCCGGCTCTGCTAATAATGTTGACAAGGTTCACACTGTGCTGAACATGTTTATGTTCTTTGTGGTCTTGTGGTCTCTGATGAAGGAGCTCCTGGCCTGCAGGCATGCCAGATAAAGATGTTCACTCATCTCTGGGATGCTTTGTGGTACATTTTTCTTTTTACTTTGTGAACTGACAAAAAACATTTGACTTTAGAATTGTGGGCTTGATGCTTTAAAAGTTGCTGTCTGGGATACATAGGATGAATCATACTGTGGTTTAAGATACACCAATCTGATAATCTGCAGTTACGACTCATCCTGCAGTCTGGATGAGTTGTATTTGGATGTATATTTTGTTCTGTGTACATGAACATCAGTGTTCACGCTCAGTCTTACCATCCCGAGGTCTGTTTATCTCTCTGCACAGTGAGGGCTCTTGGCCAGTTGAGTCAGCAGACGAGCACATCTTTTATAATCTGCAGGAGAACCAAACAACAACAGTGTTTTTATGAGCAGCTGAGAAACGGGCAGCTTTTAAAACCAGGCCTGACACCCCCTGTATCATCAGGACCAGGACAACAGCCTAGCTTACTATATGAGCAGGAAGCAAGGCAATCAGTTACCCTGAAGCAATAACTGAGTAAATAAACATCACATTTCACTACAGTGCAGTAAATAGTACTATCATTCCATTACATCTTATTACATCTACATAAACTGGGTAGGAATAATAAGAGTGATGCCCACCAAGCTAGAGCCACTTTTTGGATGCTATAAACATAAAACAAAAAAACAAAAAAAAAAAACAATTGCAATACTCAAAAATTATTCGATATTTCTAGTCACACACAGTAATCCTACAAATGAAACGAAACTATGAACGAAAAACTAGATTTAATGCTCTTGTGCAGGGCAGACACCTTTTCTTTCCTCTCCCGTCCTCCGCCTGCTTTTTTGTGCTCTGTCTTGTGTCTCGGAGCTCCTATTTACACGTCGTCTAAATCGAAAACCACTGTCATGGATCTGGTCAGCTGGACTTTCAACGCGATTGATAAAATCTTTTTAACAAAGCGGCAGGGTCCTGGAGAGCCCTCATGCCCTGCTGAGACGCACGCAGCAGGATATGTCATGGATCCGTGGGGAGTTTGAGAGCTGATGTGCCTTTCCGCATTGTCTCAAGAGGATGATGAAGATGTTTATATAATCAGAACCATGATAGCAGGGTTTCTGCTTTTTGGCATTGGCGGATTCCTATGTTATCGACCATTGAAGAAGACGGTGGCAGCCGTTTTGGCCATGGCAAAACAGCTGATTTACAAGCTAAACCATGAGCTGGAAGCAATTTGATACACCCTTATGTCCCACCACGTGCTTTGAGGTCAGAGGACCGGGTACTTTTAAGAGTTCCAGGGACTCGTCTTAAATGCAGAGGTGACAGGGCGTTCTCTGTAGCAGGCCCAAGACTCTGGAACGAGTTACCTCTGCTCGTCAGACAGGCACCCTCCCTCTCAGTTTTCAAATCTCATTTAAAGACCCACTACTGCTCTGTTGCTTTCAACACCAGCTGATTTGTATTTGGTCATTTTATTTATGATCTGCAATGTTTTTATGTCTTTTGTGTTGTACTTTATTGTGTGTGTTGCCTGTTGTTTGTTTGTTCAGCACTGTGGTTTGGCCTTGTTCCTGTTTAAAGTGCTTTATAAATAAAATGGCATGGTATGGTATTTGTAAGAATCGCAGAACACCTGCGGCTTCTGCGACTCATCAGCATGTTGGAGACGACCGTGGAGGGGGCTTATAAGCACAGAACAGTGGAATACCCACAAATCTGGCCATTTTGGATCAAAAGTACCAACAGGACTCAAGACTGACAAGAAAAAACAGTCTGCCTGGGTGGGGGTGGGGAATCAACAATTGTAGCTTATCTGAATCTGACTCCCCCGTTTGGCCTTGGAGCAGGTCAACTTATCACATTTCTCCTGGGATATATGTAAACTAAGGAAAAGCTCTGCTTATCGCAACAACCCAACCCGCACCACCCCACCCTGAGAACTTCTGTGAAGTCTTCTCAGGGCTGTACCGGCTGACACCAACATCTTATCAGGACTATAGTCTAGCTGGAAGTGCTTCATGGAAAAATCTCACCGTCTTGCCATCAAATGCATATGTAATGTGTTTGTAAATGTGTTGGCTGGGAGAGTTTTTTTGTTTTCTTAAATTGTGTCTTGATAAGGACAAGATGGGAAGAGATCTTTTTTTAATACCACTATCCTATCCTCATGTCCTTTTCCCCTTTTCTATCAAAAAAGTATTCTGAAAAAGTATCCTGATGCATACTCAATAATCCAGGTAGAACAATCTAAAAAAAAGTTAATTCTGGTCCTCTGGACATAAAAAAAAAAAGTAGAAACGTTTCGTCTTTCGTCCGGAAGACTTCTTCAGTCTGAGATGCTGTATTCAGCTCTTCTAAACAATTCTTGTCTTATAAACAGCACCCTCTCACAGTGGATCAACCAGTTTGCTGATGACAGCCAAAACCAGCTGCTCACATGTTCAAGGACCATCAGCCTAACGATGGATTGTTAGCACCCTGATGGTTGTTTGCTATTCACAGAGGGCTGAGTGATACTAGTAATAACAGCGTTGTATAAGGGGGACAGTTGAACACGGAGGCCTCCACCTCTGTTTAATGATGGACGGTTTCTTTTCACAAAGATGGCCTCCTTTACTCCTCTCTCAAACCATCGTTCCTCTCTATCAAGGATGTGAACATCTTCATCCCTGAAAGAGTGACCGCTGGCCTGGAGATGAGTGTAGACCGCAGAGTCCTGACCTGATGATGTTGATCTTCTGTGCTGGGCCATCCTTTTGGCCAGTGGCTGTTTAGTTTCCCCGATGTAAGACTGATCACTGTGATCACATCATCGTCGTCATACATCTAATTTTGTTAGATCTTCCTTTTATGACATCATCCAGAGAAAGTGAAAACAAAATCTGATCAGAACCTCACAAAAATCCTTTACGCAGTTAAAAATGTCTTCTCGTGAAACAGGTTTGCATTTGATGAGAAATAATAAAAAAGGCATTTATACATCCTTTCATTAAAAAGAATAATATTTTGAGGCCTTTGGCTTCTGCTCTGGTAGACCTTTTGGAAAGTCTGGCCTTGTATGTATTGGATATCCCTTTTTTAAAATTTTAATGATCTGTTTATATAGTTGAGCATTAATTTCAGTTTTATTAGAAATAGAATGTTGCCTTGACAAATATACATTTGTCTAATTCAAGACAAATGTTTGATCGTTTTATAATTGCTGTCTTTCACATCAAATGGTCTGATAATTAGTCACTTCAGTAACACAAAGACAGCTTACATGATTCACTCGTCTGACTTCAACAAGTGAAAATCCTGGGGTTGGTTGTAAATCACTTTGTACAGTTTATCCATTTTTTTTCTCCACGGTACATTAAGTCCCTTCTGTTGTACACAATGACACCAACACCTTGTGGTGAGGTTAAGAAAACTCAACCTGAGTAAACAGTTTCCCTCTAGTGTCGACAAGCGTCAGCCAATGAGCTGTGAGAGTTATGTAAACAGCCAGAGGACAAGTTTGAACCTTCCCAGCTCCTGTAGCTGATTAGAGACTCCCCCATCTGCTCCACCAACCCCTCAAACGTAGGATCTTCCCTAAAATTGTGCATCACCGGGACACAAGCTATTAGCTAGATTGCATTCAGGGTTTTTGTTTTCAGATGTCTTCAGGATGGGGTCTTTAATGAACATGTGAAACTTTGTGTGGATTCGTGTGCGAGCAACAACATCTTCCTGTTTCCTGCCATAGCGCCGTCAACAAAATGTTCTACAAAACCTCCAAAGCTTCACGTCAAAAAATGGGAAAAAACTGGATTGAAATTACACAGGTAATTTAAAATGGCTGACATCCATCTAACTTAGGATATGAATCTGTAAGGCTATTTGTAATATAGGTAATGTCATAATATGGGACACATAAGGATGCCATATTTGCATAAAACTAGACAGGACATAATAAAATGTTCCACTATTTTTCATATCTGGAGCAATTTTGTTCAATTTGGAAGCATTTGTAGGTCCTAGATATGTGACTTATTCGGTTCAATTCAGTTTATTTATATAGTCAGAGTCAGAGTCAGAGAGAATTTATTGTCATTTGCACCGCATGTAGTACATGTGTTGAAAACGAGATTATGTACACAGGGTCCCAGTTACATCCAACAACAAATGCAAGAGAAAAACAATAATAACATCTAGGATTAACTAAGAGAGACATCAGCTAGTAATACACTAAGCCCTAATGTAGTAGAAAAACATCATTATAAACAGCAGCACGAACATGAGCAGATGGTCACAGATGAACGCAGCAACAAGAAACATATATAGCGCCAAGTCACAACAGAAGTCGTCTCAGGGCACTGAACAGAAACATGTACTGTATATATAAAAATAATAATTTAATGTTATTTATCTGAGGAGCAGACTGATTTGAGTTTAACTCCATCACAGAACTCTCATCTTGAGCAAGCATGAAGGTGACAGTGGAAAGAAACAACTCCCTCATGAGGAAGAAACCTTTAGCAGAACCAGGCTCAGGACAAGCAGCCATCTGCTTTGACCGTCTGGGTTTGAGAGGAACAGATACACAATGGCAGGTCAAGAATCACATCTTAAGACAGAAATAGTATAAAATGAAAACTATTCATTTGTAACAAATCATTTAAGAAATGAGGTCAATTTGTTCTATAGTAGTCTTAGCAGCATAACAAGTCAACACTAACTATAGGATTGATCAAAAAGGAAAGTCTTAAAACTGGACAATGTGTCAGTCTCATGAACAGAAACTGGAAGTTGGTTCCACAAGAGAGGAGCCTGATAACTGGAAGATCTTCCTCCCATTCTGCTCTTGGAAACTCTAGAAACCATGAGTAAACCTGCAGTCTGAGAGCGAAGTGCTCATTTGGAAAAATATGGAACAATAATATCTCTAATATAAGATGGAGCTAGGTTGTTGAGGGCTTTGTTCAAAAATACATTAAAACAGAGATTTTACAACAATGCTAAGCAATAAAAAATATTTAGAAGGGAGTTCTTGTAATAAATAATGTAATCATTTACAGCCCTTAAATGTCATTATAGTCCTCCCAAAGACAGGCCTACTGTATGTGAGTGAATGTGTGTGTTTGCACACACACATTTGTCTACACATTAGCTCCAAAACAAACATCAAACTACATGCATGATTTACAATCATAAGAGTTGCAGATGTTACGACACAATCAGACAGATAACAGGGCAACACCGTGAGAGTCTGTGGTAAAACATGCCCTATCCTGCTTGTTATCTTAAATTCCTGCGGTAACTCGGCACACCAACAGCATCTGGGGACAATTCCATCTGCTACCAGCACAGGTTCGGATGGAAACATCAACAGAACAAGGGCATTTTTATAGCTGCTTGAAACTCAAGATGTTTATTTTGTGGGTTCATGGTTGGCTTTTGTTTCAGGTTTCTTCAAATTGGTTTTCACATCAATTCTGCTTTGTGTTTTCCTGTTTAAATAACTACCGTATTTTCTGGTGTATAGGTCGCATTCTCCAATTATCACCAATAGATTGGAAAAATCCCTAGATAGGTCACACCAGTGTACAGGTCTCACCTACGTTTAGCTCTGCTGCAAATGTCTGCCACAGGAGCGCACAGCAAGGCAAGAAGATTAACACTTAAAATTAATTATTTGTTTGATAAAAATTATAGCAAATATGTGTCTGAGCTGAACTTTTCCTTAATGAACGTAATTTTGAAATGAGCTGGATTTAAAAATTTGTTTCGCCAAAAGTGATAACAAGCCATATATAAGTCGCACTGGTGTATAGGTCGCAGGCCTTGAAAAAACCATAAAAAGGTGCGACCTATACACCTGAAATACGGTAATCGGATCCTCATCAAGCTAATTTCACGTCTTGACACTTTTAACAACGGGTGTAAATTGGTTTTCCTGTGCGCCCAAGTTGAATTTTGAAATAAATGTTTCTATTATTCTTAATAACTGTCAGTCAAAACCAAACATTTTGAGTTCCCTTTCAGTCGATCTCTCGGTGCAACATACTTGCTATGGGAATTGCACCCCCGCGCGATTACCTGAAGGAATATACTCACGCCTTTACGGCTAGGAGCATCACCGCCGCGCCAGAGGCCCCGCCCTCTGGGTACATAAGCGGCTTGCGCCCCTCCATCTTTCTCTTTTTTGCACTTCACCTCGCTTAACACCTGAACTTCGTGGGACTTCTTTGTTGTCGCATCGCTCGACAGAGGTGAGCTTGCTCCCTACACTGAGCGTACAGAGAAATTTTCCTGCATATTGCTGGGCTGGCGAAAGCTAGTCCAGCGTTTTTCTACTCACCTTCGAAGTTTTCTTCTTTCTGCAGCTTTCGCTCGACGGCGCTAACTACGTCACAACCTCCTGCTATCATTAGCAGGCTAACCAGCGTAAGCAAGATGACGGAGAAGACGGCTTCAAACAAAAGAAAACTAGGAACAACTTCGACGCTTCTCGCCGGACATGGCTCCCGAGAAGGGAAAACAGAGAACAAGGAGGAGGAAAACCAAGACGACGAGTCCTCGCTCGCGCCCATGCCCCAGCGGCTGCGGCTACTCCCTCTCGGCGACGGACACCCACGAGGCCTGTCCTGTCTGCCTAGGGATTCTGCACGTGAGGAAAGCGCTGGAATTCCCCGACTCCTGCTCTCACTGCCGTCGAATGTCGGCAGTAGTGAGGAAACGATGGGCTGACGCGTTGGCTAAATCCATGGCTAGAAACGCGGCGCTGAAGGTCGCACGTCGCAATAAAGTGCTCGCTCCTGAACCGGAGCCCAACAACGTGGACCTGGAATGTAGCAGCCGAGTCGGCGAGGACAACATGTCGGACTCCTCAGTTGCCGCCGAGGACTCGACGCCTGAAGTATCCGACCAAGACGCCGAATATGGTCACAAAGGAGAAACTGCTGATTCCTCCCAGAACCTGGCGCAAATCTTACCGGAACCGGACTTGTTGGTACCTGCCCTGTTCGACCTGTGCCACACGGCGGCAGATGCCCTGCAGGTCACGTGGCCAGACCCCACGCCTCGCCAACAGGCTACGAGGCTAGCGAGAAACTACTTCTACGCAAAACAGCTGACAACGTCGCAGAAAATGCCCATTTTTCCGGACTTCCTCATGGAGCTCAAGCGCTCCTGGGCGGAACCTGGAGCTTCCATCATGCTACTGTTATCCCGACTCCTTGACGTCGCGGGAATGGAGACAGCAGGCCTCGCCAACGCACCCCCGATAGAGGAGACGTTGGCGGCTCACCTGGCTCCCGCAGCCACGGGGACGAAACCCACGCTACCTAGCAGGGCCTGCCGCGCTTCGGAGAAACAACTCGAGAAGTGCTACAAGGCTCAGGGCCTCGCGGCTCGAGCAATGAACGCATCGACTATGGTGCAGGCATACCTGGTGGAAAAACTCCAACATATCCAGGTAGCAAAAGACGAGCAGGCCGCAACGGAAGCCATGGAGGAGGCCCGCCGTGCCTCGGACCTCGTGCTCTGCATGATAGGAACAATAGCCATTTCCCAAGGCAAGGCAATGGCAGAAATAGTTGTCGCCCAGTGCCACCTTTGGCTAACTCTGTCGAACCTCCCAGAAAACCAGAGGTCCACTTTCCTCCAGCACCCCATCGAGTCGACGGACTCTTCAGGGGAGCTCTGGAATGCGTCCAGGCCAGACTGGAACAAAGACGCAAACAGGCGGAAGCCCTCCGCGAGGGGTTGCAGAGGAAAAGCTTTGCACCCCCAAAGGAAGACACGCGTGGCCTACCACGGAAGAGACATGCTGGTGGCGCAGAAACCTTCCAGTACCGACCAAGGACCTCTTCAGTGACCCAATGTGGAAAACAGACTCAAACCTGATGAAACAAGACAAACTGATAATTTGACAGGTTTGCCCGCCCACGTGGTACGGGAACCTAACTTCTTGAGCCCAGTCTCCCCTTGTAAAAAACTACGAGGAGTGAGTGGCATGTGCGCGCGTACCAAACATGACTCGAATGTTGCATGTGTAAACAAAACAAACACTGTTTCAGACATGTACAAAAATAAAAGTACCAAAGCACAGACCCTGGTTCTTGACTCGAGTCCCATTTTTATAAACAAACCATGTGGTCAAACTATGAACCACAGCAAGATACACAAGCCCTGCCAGAGATGGTCAGATCTCGCGATATCTTCTGTCGGGCCGACCAGCCTGCTCAAAAAAGTGTAAGAAGGGTCAAAGGTCACCCCTCTGGCGCTAAAACATGACAAGCAGCATTTCAACATGCCCTCCAGGCTCAGCGTGCATGCGTAGGCCTGGAAGGCGTGCCTACCAAATTATTGGGTCATGACAACGATACGTCATGGGCTCAAGTTGCAGTTCTCAAAAAGACCGTCCCGCTTCACAGTGGTGCTGCAGTCTAAAATTAACCCTAAACGTGCACACATGCTGAGGGAGGAAGTCTCAACAATGCTGCAAAAGGGAGTGATTAGCTTGGTCTCAGGATGCAAGCTATTCTCTGGCCACTACAGTAAACACTTCCTGGTGCCCAAAAAGGATCATTACCTGAGACTGATTTTGGATCTCAGGACTCTCAACAAGAGGATTAAATCATTTAAGTTCAAGATGCTTACACTACGGCAAGCCCTCCAGTCTGTGAGACCTGGAGATTACGCGTGTACAGTGGATTTAAAAGATGCCTATTTCCATATAGTCGTATGGAGGAAACACAGGAAGTTCCTCCGCTTTGCCTTCGAGGAAAACGCTTATGAATTCAAAGCTTTACCCTTTGGTTTAAAGACTGCTCCGCGTACATTTACTAAAGCCCCTTTCATAAGATGCATCAATCCGGCTCTGATACGTGTTCAGACCTCCAACGAGCATTCAGAAAACACACAAACGCGCCTTGGCGAGTTAAGTTGACTCGCCTCTGATCCGTCCCTGATCCGTGAGCAGAGGTAGTGTTAAACCCGTATCTGTCAACTTGTGAAAGGTCTCGGGGCTGCGCGGCTTCAAACTTATTTGAATAATGACGTACTCTCCCACATACTATCCCGGCGCACACTGTCGCGCTGTATTTAAATGTGTAAACAACAACATGACATCTGTATTTTGCTCGCGCATCACTCGCTATTCTTCGCCGAATCTTTTTCTTTTTTTATTGATCATCACGGAAATGTCTAATTGGGGTGATGCAGAGACCTGTGTGCTCCTGTCTCTGCGCGCAGAGGAGGAAAAAGGGACTTACCGGTACAGTGAAGGATGGGGCCCTTCTGGAGCGGATTGCTGTACTGATGCGAGAGCAAAAAAAAAAAAAAAAAAAAGCATTCGGAGAAACACAACGATGTTCGCTAGCGTCGCCATGTTTGTTTACATCCACCTCTGCGGTCCCACGTTAAACACGCAGGCACCACGTCCTCTGAGCTGCACATTTTCACCACGCCTCTTTTCAACACGCGTTGCAAATTGTTTTGTGAATGCTCCTTTGAGGGCGGGCCGTGGCCGGATTCAACTTTGTTTTATGAATGACCCGATGGGTATTAAAGCCGGACTGGTCTGTGCGGGAACTGCGCGGGTCTGACTTATGAAAGGGGCTTAAATGTCTGGATGCAGCCCTGACCCCTCTTAGGAATCAAGGACTTAGGGTCATGAATTACCTAGATTACCTGCTGATTCTGGCTGAAAGCAGAAAGCAGGCCCAGTCACACTCCTATAGGGTGATTTCTCACCTGGAGTCTCTTGGTTTTGTTATAAACCTACAAAAAAGTGATTTGACTCCATCACGGGTTACCGTATTTTTGGGAGTACAGATCGACACCGTCCAGTACAGAGCATGGCTCTCGAAGGAACGAGTTTCCTCCATTTGCCGTTGCCTGGAAAGATTTAAACTGGACCAACGGGTCCCTGTGAAAACCTGCCAACGCCTCTTAGGCCTCTTGGCGGCAGCCATTCACTATGTGTCACACGCATTACTGAAAATGCGGTCCATACAAGTATGGCTAAACCAACGAATACAACCTGACCTGCCTAATCAAGCAGAAAAGGTTAGGATAGATTCAGAGTGCCTGGAGGCCCTGGAACCCTGGAGAGATTTGTCCGTTTTCACAGAAGGGGTCTCATTGGGAAGGGTGTCATCTCGTGTGGTCATCACGACGGATGCCTCAAAAAACAGGATGGGGGCGATCTGTAGAAATCAGAATGCCCGCGGCCTTTTGAACGAACAGGAAGCAAGATTATATATCAACTTTGTGGAGTTGTTGGCCATATTCCTGTCATTAAAATACTTCTTCAACAAAGGTCTGATTGCTGGACAACACATCCTGGTGAAATCAGATAACAGGACCACAGTGTCCTTCATCAACAGGGAGGGAGGGACAAGGTCCCGGGCCCTCCTAGGACTGGTACAGAGGATGCTCACATGGTGTGCTCCAAGAATCTTGTCACTTAGGGCAACTCATGTCCCTGGTGAACTCAACTATGGAGCGGACGCCCTCTCAAGAGGACCTCTTTTGGCGTCAGAATGGAGCCTGAACCCATGGATTGTGGAACAGGTCTGGTCACGATTTGGGAAAGCCTCTGTGGACCTGTTCGCCTGCAGGGCTAGCTCACACTGTGACCTTTATTTCTCCTTGAGGGAAGCAGACGCTCCATTGGGCATGGATGCTCTGGCACATGATTGGCCAGCAGGGGTGCTCTACTATGCCTTTCCACCTGTCCCTCTGATTGGGGCGATATTGGAACGGGTACGTCAGGGAGCTCTCTCCTTGATTCTCATAGCCCCTAGGTGGCCACAGAAAACGTGGTTCCCGGAGCTGATTTCAATGCTATCTGGGATACCATGGCAATTGCCTTCTCACAGGAACCTATTGACTCAGGCGCGTGGGCAGCTTCTACACCCACGTCCAGAGTTATGGCAACTTTCAGCCTGGCCTCTGAAGGGATCTGGCTGAGAGCCTAAGGCTTTGGTTGCTTTGTCCCAAAACAGACAACAACAACATTAAGAACAAAGTTTACAAGGACCTGGGAGGTTACCCTGTACTTGGCTTGGGTTTTCGACCTCCACATCTGTCACCCAATTTCTTGTGACATGATGGGTCCATTTTTTCCTCCTGTTTCTCGGGATGTTCCAACGGGAAAAGGGGATGATAAGTATTCACACTGATGGAGCACGCTTAAGCTGTCTCTAGTTGGTGTATACATATTTATGCCCAATGGAAACATCACGTTGGTGTTTCTTACATCTGGCATTTTTTCCTCTTAGCATGTGTTTTCTGCATTCCCTGCAGAAACTAGCTGGGAGATGCCTGTCTTTTACGACGGATGCTCTCACATGCACTTTGCTGAGCATTTCAAGGGCGTGAATGGATTACGTTCCCATAGCAAGTATGTTGCACCGAGAGACCGACTGAAAGGGAACTGAAAGTTATGCACCATAACTCATGTTCCCTGAAGGAAGGGAACGAGGTGCAACATATCTGGCCCTTTTCAATGCTGAAAGCTCGGTGAAGTGCAATTTTGGAGAAAGATGGAGGGGCGCAAGCCGCTTAAGTACCCAGAGGGCGGGGCCTCTGGCGCGGCGGTGACGCCCCTAGCCGTAAAGGCGTGAGTATATTCCTTCAGGTAATCGTGCGGAGGGCGCAATTCCCATAGCATGTATGCTGCACCTCGTTCCCTTCCTTCAGGGAACATGAGTTATGGTGCATAACTTTCAGTTTTAAATATCCATCTAGTGATTACGTTCTGTAAGTTTGATCAAAATCTGTCTTGTGGTTCTTGACCTATTTTGCTAACAAACACTGAGCTAACAGCGAAGTAGCTAGTTCAGACCTCCAGAGCAGGAGGCCGGGCTGCGACAGACTGAGTCCGTTCAGAGGAGGCTCTCGTCGGACACATGAGGTGGGAACGGTCGGTGTACCCTAGCGGACAAAGGTGGTACTGCACCCCTAGCGTCCGAAAGTGGTACTGCACTATTTTTGCCAAAATGGAAAAACGGTCATATCTGAGCCAAAAATTGGTCTAAAAATATGGGGGGAAAATCCATCAACAATTCTCACCTCTCTATAAGTCGCAGGGCATGCAAATTAGACAAAAAGGTGCGACTTATAGTCCGGAAATACGGTAATCACTAGGAAACAGATTTTGACATAAGCCTCACTGGTGCAGGGTTTATTCAGAAGCCACTCGGAGAATTTCTCCTCTGTTTCTGTGGTAACAAACTAGTAGTCCCCTAATAAGGCCTGGCTATGTATTCCCCAGTAAGTACTGCTTAACTACCCATTAACTCCCGATTTGTTTCTCTTTGGTTTCCTTAGTAACTACACATTAGTTCTTGATTAGTTCCTCTTCATAAGGCTTGGCTGTGTGTTCCCCAGTAGTGCTGCTTAACTACCCATTAACTCCTGATTTGTTCGTTAAGCATTCCCTAGTAATTAAGCATATTTTGTGTACCTTAATGTAAAGTGTTACCCAATTATGTTTAAAAGATGAAACCACCAACCACCATTAAATTACTAGTTACCTAAAATGATCCAGATCAAAAGGATGCTCTGACAAGAATGATAGTTGTGATCGATACAGCAAAGCATTTATGAGTTGCCTGTTTATTTGGCTGCTGAAGTGAAACGCTCAGAACAAATGATGGTAACTGAGCATCACTTCACGACACCACAGAGAGTGGTGGAGGCATGTGACCTGTTCACACTCCATGTTGGCACCACCCAACGTAACAAGCTTCTACACCCTGCTTGGGAAGAGAAGCCCGTGGTTCACAACATCAAAACTTTGAAGGTTGTGTGCGTCACGTGTACTTTGTTCAGACAATAACAAAAGTCTAATTTGATTGAGATTTGTCACAGAAATAAATTTTGTAGTCTTGACCAAATTACTATGGAACTGAAGTGTAAATATTTATTTTTAGCCATTTTGAAATGCTAACGCTACAACTGCAAATTGTGTCTTCCAGTAGGCCTGTACTCTGAGTATCCACAAAATAATGAAGTACCAAAATATCTTTTAGATACATATGACGAATTTTGGGCATTAAGATTTTAAAATAATTTATTTTTGTTGCATTTTTTTTGTCATTTTTTAGATGCCAATGTGAAATGAGATAATCTTCCAGTGCATGAGAAATGGGATTTCTGCCAGTCTGTGCTTTTACATCAGCATTTAGAGTCACCTCTGTCATTTTCAGGGAGTGATTTGGGCACACAGATGAGATAAAATACAATTAATGGTACAAATGATGTCAATATTCCGCAAATTATCAATGGAAATCTGTTTTTTTTTTATCTGTTTTTCCCAGAGAATTTTTAAGCCAAAAAGCAAAATCTTGGTTGTATTAGAGTTCAAAATTGATCATCCAGGCCATTTATGCTTTCAACCAGTCATCAAACTTCAGTCAATGATTATTTTTCAAAACCTTTCAGATGAGTAAATTAAGATATCAAGGTTTGATCAGGCAGTAAAATAAACAATAAAAATTATTTGATCTATCATCTGTTATTTAAAAAAATATAATTTATAGATGTTGTAGATCAGGGCTATTCAACTAAATTACTCAGGGGGCACAGTTACTGAAAGCCAAGAGGTCAGTGGCCGGACATCCAGCAGTTCTGTCATTATGTTTGTTTTATGGTTTAAAATCTAGTTTTATTTAACTGAGTTCATCCGTGGGCCTGATTTAGCCCCCGGGCCACCAGTTGAATATTGTAGAACATAATGAAGAATAGGTCTCTACAAAATGCATTTCTATATGGTATTTTATCCATAAGAATTGAATAATGCACTAAAATAACAAATATAAACAAGCTGCTTAACATTGCATACAAAGACAAAACCCCTGTATAATTTGTTTTAAACTTTGTAATGCAATACACCCAGATTAAAGTCTTTGGCTTTTGTCCACCTTTCTATCTAATGTGGTGCTGAACAAACAAAACCGTCTCAGTTTCTCCTGAGTTAATTTCACAGGACAGGCTGTGCTCCTCCTCCTAACAGCACACAAAAACCTTGGTGTAGTTTTATGTGATGACCCAAAAGAAAAACCAAGTGGGTGGTTTGCTAATCTGTGTGTGAGGTTCACTCTGCCGCTCCCACGTGCTAATACTTTTGTCCTTCACAGTTTTACTTGACCCACTTCTGATTCTTTGCTTTTCCCTTCAGTTTATCCATCTCACACTTTTTCATCTACAACTTCTCTCTTACACATAACAAATGTGTGTACGTGTTTAGAAATATCAGTTCAAGCTACATGTTATCACAATACATTTGCTTTTTTTTGTTGCTTGAATTAACTGCTAAGTTTAAAATGCCAGTAAATATTCAAAATTAAAATAAAGCTAAATGAACAGAACAATCTTCAGCTGGATCTGCTGCTGTTTGCTTTGTAGAAAGAGGAATTGTAGTAAGAGTATTGCTGTCAACCATAAAATAAAAATTTTGGAAATTATATTGTACGAACATGATAATTATATTGTACAAACATGATACTATGTTGTACAAACATGATAAGTATATTGTACAAACATGATATTATATTGTACGAACATGATAATATATTATACAAACATGATAAGTATATTGTACAAACATGATATTATATTGTACAAACATGATAATATATTGTACAAACATGATAAGTATGTTGTACAATCATGATATTTATATTGTACAAACATGATATTATATTGTACGAACATGATAATATATTATACAAACATGATAAGTATATTGTACAAACATGATATTATATTGTACAAACATGATAATATATTGTACAAACATGATAAGTATATTGTACAAACATGATAATATTGTACAAACATGATAAGTATATTGTACAAACATGATATTATATTGTACAAACATGATAAGTATGTTGTACAATCATGATATTTATATTGTACAAACATGATATATTGTACAAACATGATAAGTATATTGTACAAACATGATATTATATTGTACAAACATGATAATTATATTGTACAAACATGATAAGTATATTGTACAAACATGATATTATATTGTACAAACATG
Organism: Garcialebias charrua; assembly: GCA_038048925.1. Taxonomy (NCBI): domain Eukaryota; kingdom Metazoa; phylum Chordata; class Actinopteri; order Cyprinodontiformes; family Rivulidae; genus Garcialebias; species Garcialebias charrua. The sequence continues at coordinate 30,776 of JBBPBX010005317.1, forward strand.
ATGTTTGTACATGTACAATATACTTTCTAATAGTCATTTGTAAACATTCGTTTTTTCTTAATTATGTATTTTATTGTCACATCATGTAAAATGCTGTGAAGGGAAGCAATTGTTTATTGTACTTTTACCCTAACGCTTTAATGATTAGACAAGGGGCAAGCAATGGGTGATTATTTTTTGTTATAATAATGTTTGAAATCATTATTTGAAATGACTACTTAAACTACAGTAAATCATTTCCAAATATATTCCGAAGGCCTTGCATTTTCACTCAGCAGACCAGTAGTGTCTCATATTTGCAAAGTGGATATTCTCTCACAGATTATATCTGAGATGCTGACAATGTGTTAGGAGACTCGTAATAAAAAAATAGAAAAAAGGCTGATTTATTGCAACTGATTCTAATATTTAACAAGAACCCTCCTAGTTGCAACTTTTACTAATGTTCTGCAGCCCTAAATCAGACGTGACACCCCCCAAATGTATGTAAATAAGTCAGGGCATGTCAGAAAATAGATTTTATTCTATTACCAGGGTACATCCTTGTGTTGCATCTGCCAAAGCTTCATGTTAACGCTTACATTTTTATCATGCATGCAGATAAAACAACAAAAACTCAAGAGGCAGAAATTACATTTGCTTCATTATTGTGTTTAAATACTGTCACTGAGCGAGGGCTGGCTATTTGCTGGTGGGAGGAGCTTATAACAAATTCACTTTGTCTTTATTTATAACCCACAGAGTTATGCAAATGTTCAAAATGCAGATAACAAGTGTTAGGTGGAAGGGGAAAAGAGCAAAAACAGTAAAAAAAAAAATTGCTAAAAATAAAAAAAAGTAGCTAAAAATTCAACCATCTTAAGATTTGGTTTGGCAGAGTTTTAACTGTGTAGTGTGTGTATGTGTCTATAATGCACAAAATGTAATCAAAGTGTAATTGCGTGCACAGAGTTAGTCGGGAGCGCACAACCAAGCTACTTGTTATTCTATGAGGGTTTTGAATTTCCTCCCAGAGGAAAAGAGTGACACATCCTGTATCACTACTGAGAGGCTGTGACACTGTCTGTGTGAGGAGGAAGAGGAGTGACAAACAAACAGAGAGAAAAGAACGGAGAGCAAACGACACACATCGGTCTATGTAGCTATAAATCTATGCATTCACTGTGAAAAAAACAAAACTATCCTGGATAGTTTTACCCCCCTCTGGCATTATTTCACCTCCTCTTATTTTACTTATTTGCCCATTTAATTCAGTTTGTCTCATCTCTCTGTTTGCGCTTTTTCCTAACAGTGATAAGGGCAAAGATCTCTGGAGAAAAGATTGTGTCGCCTAGCAACAGCTCCTCACCGTACATGAAGATGATCCAATACGAAATCAAAATGATCAAGGTGGGTCGTGTGAATGGCAGCAGCAGCTGTGGGTACCACTCTTCCTGTGTGAGCTGCAGGCTTTACTCAGAGGTTCGTTGTGCATTATGTGCCATGAGGCGCATGCGATGCTGCAACCAGGCACTTCACACCCCAAGAAAGCAACATCACTGACGTGCAGAGTCCCTTATTTCAGATTAAGCTGTGCCTCTTTTTACTTCCTGTCTTCAACGTCAAAGACAAGAAAAACAATTTAAACAGGTTGTTTTCAATCCGCCAAAGTCCAGCTTCGCTTGACTTTATATACATTTAATAAAGACTATTGAACAGGGTTAGAGGCACAGTGGAGCAGTGGTTAGAGCTGCCGTCTCTTAGAGGGAAGGTCTCAGGATCGCCTCCCGGCCTGGGGCCTTTTTGGATGGAGTTTGTATGTTCTCCTCATGAATTCTCGAGGTACTCCGGTTTCCTTCCACAGACCAAAACATGCACGTTGGGTTAAATGGTAACTAAATTGTCCCTTGGTGTGATTGAGAGATTGAATGGTTGTTTGTTTGTTTATGTGGCCCTGTGATGGACTTGCTAAGTGGGTACCGGTAAATAAGATGGAGGATGGAGAGCTATCGAACAAGATTAGAATCCGTCGTAAAATATACAAAATATTATCCTGTTGATTTAGCTTGAACTTTAAAGCGTCTGTGACATGATTTTGTCACCATGCATAAAATTGCCCAACATAAATATCTTGTGTCATTCAGCTAGGTTCGTTTTTGCAAACAAACTTATAAATACTGTATATTTAATTTTGATTTTAAAGTGATTTTAAACTTTGTGCCATGGTTATTCACGGGAAATCCGATTACACGCGAATGCAACATCTGTGACAGTCTGCGTCTGTCTGGAGATCGCCTGCAGATCGCCTTTTTTTTTTTTTACTTGAAAAATGCCGTTACGTCGCATTTGGGTGTTCTAATATCATCAGTGAACAAGTGAGCCTTTTCACTTTCCCAAAAGAAGAAATACTTCTTCAAGAATGGAATAAATAAAGCTGCCCCCCCTCGGAGCACCCTCGCTTCCTGAAAAGGTAAAACTCAAATAAATACGGGTGCAGACCTAAATTAGAACCTGCTGTTTCTTGTTCATCTAACTTTCTGCTTCCCAAACTGAAGACAAATAGCTCAAATCTTCACTTAGATTGATAAATTTGTCGGGTTTTAAATTGTGCGCCAATTAATATGTAAAAGCAGACCAGAGCCCTCTGCTCGATACTACGTCACAGATGTTGCATTCGCGTGTAATCGGATTTCCCGTGAATAAACACGGCGCGAAGTTTAAAATCACTTTTAAATCAAAATTAAATTGATTTATCATTTTGTTTGCAAAAACGAACATAGCTGAATGATACAAGATATTTATGTTGGGCAATTTTATGCATAGTTACAAAATCATGTCACAGACGCTTTAAAGCTTTGGAAGATAAATATTTGAGAACTATCAGATGCACGTGTTGATTCACTGCTGTCTTTGAACATGCTACATTTAATTTATATCAGGATGTGCTAATAAATCACGTCAGGAACTTATTTCCCTGCATGTCTCCAGATGTTTAAAGGTTTTGACCGAGCCAAAGATATCCAGTATGTCTACACTCCAGTCTTCTCCTCGCTGTGTGGAGTCAAACTGGACTCCAACAACAAAGCAGGTTATCTGCTCTCAGGTACAGCAACCACTATTACTTTAATTGCACTTTCAGCATTAAAAAAGAACTGCAAATGGTGCGCCTGCATTTTAGCAAAGGGAATATGCAGAAAAGTGAGTTTCAACAGGATTTTCTTGCATTGATTTTTTTTGGGAAACTACTAATCCTTCCTGCCACAGCCATCAGCATCTATCATTCACTCATTAATGAAACCAGGATGATGAGTTACAACATTTTCCCTATGAGATTAATAAAATATTTTTGAATTTAATTGAATTGAAGAGTAGCTTAATTGCCTTCCCGTCAACAGCTGTTTAGCTTAATTTAACTTGATGTTTGTGGAAAAGGAGAACACAACCTTTTCATGCTGCATATGCTCACATGCTCGAGTATGTGGCTATATTTATAGGTAAATGGTCAAATCATGCAAAGTTAAATTACACAATTAGATTCTAATAGCCCTAAAACTATGCCAGCAATCAAAATTTTAATTCAACATTTTAAACCTGTTTGGCTTTTCAGCGACCTGTTTATGTTTTACTAAACATGAAACTATGTGCTTATGTGCTGCGTGTCACCAGGAAGCATGTGGAGCGATGGGAGGATTTCTATTGGTCAGTGCGACCTGGTGGAGTCGTGGGACAACTTGTCGCTGTCACAGAGAAAGAACCTGAACTACAGATACCAGACGGGCTGTGAATGCAGAGTGAGCACACCTGTTTATTCACATTTAGCTTTTTTATGTTTTTGTCTTGAAGGTGTGCTCATAATATTTGATTAAAAACAACTTTTATAGTTAAGGGATTACTTTTTTTTTTTTCCCCCTCGCTGTGCTTTTTGTTCCAGTTTGGCACAAACATTCTTGCAGTATTGTTTTTTAAAACTGTTTTTATTAAATCAAGAGCTAAATTTACATTTAGAGCACACATTCATTGAACTTGTGGGCAAAAAAATGAATGGATCTGTGTTCTCTTGTCAGATCAACACATGCTACACAGTGCCCTGTGCATCTACAGGAGAGAACGAGTGCTTGTGGACGGACTGGCTGCTGGACAACAGTCTAAACGGGGAGCAGGCTCGTCAGTACGCCTGCATCCGCCGATCAGACTTGACCTGTAGCTGGTACTGGGGCGGGCCTCCACCTGAGAAAGAACTCTTAGACATGAGCGACATGAGCGACCCCTGATCTGTACATCGGACACACTCTCGTTTAGCAACGGAACGAAGCAGATGAATAAATTGAAAAATAAACAGAAAAATAAAAGCATCAAGGCCAGTTTTTTTTTATGCAAGGGGAAATCTGACACTAAGCTTTTTGTTCGTAGAGTTCAGGCGTTTGCTTCAACATTAAGAGAAAACACAGACTGCAGGGCTTTGTAGCTTTCCTGACTCATTTTCACAGTTTTACACGTTCACTTGCTGTTACAGAACGAGAATACATGTAGCAGCAAATCCTTCACACCTGGCTGAATGCTTGCACTACATTCCTTTAACAAATGTGGAGGACCCTAATAATGTTTATGTGTAAGGTGGTATAATAGGTTATGTGGTGGTTTGATTTGTGAAATATGTACAAGAATCTTGTTAAGTTGCTGTACAAAATATACTAAACAGGATTTCTTGCCACCACCTTGCAGTTTGTGCTTCATGCACCGGGATTCCAGCATCTTTGCAATCACCAGCCCACACATCCTGGTATAATATGCATATTTTTAATTATTTCACACATGATTGCTAAAACAAATGAGAGCATAAAGACTTGACAGCACTGTGCACAAGTTGTAGACACTAACTCTAAAGCAATGTTCAAAATACAACAATGAAAAGCTATTTATTGTTCATTTTTAAGCAAAAACATAGTCTGCTTTTGTATTTTGTTGAGACATTTTAAAATGATGTTCTGTGGAAAGGCTATAAACAAATAATATCCTACCCATGGATACAGTAGTCCCTCGTTTATTGTGGGGGATCCATACCCTGAAGATCCACGATCAGTGAAAAACCGCAAAGTAGGAATAGTAGTACAAGTACCGGTAGTAGTTTATTTATATA
>JBBPBX010005317.1:35927-47918 GCA_038048925.1 Garcialebias charrua
CTCTGCCTCTGGCTGCACTCTTGGCCACACCCACTTCTCTGCTCTGCACGGAGATCAGCTGATCAGCTGCAGGAGGAAGCTTCTTCCACAGCTGTGGGCTGCACACAGGTACTAAATTATTTACAATAATTTATTTTAAATAAATAAAAAAATCCATGCTGATTGTGTGGCTCATCCATCAATCAGCCAATTGTGTGTCATGTCTAGTCTTACTTTGAAAAACCGTGATAGAGCGAGTCTGCGAAAAATACAGCGAGGGACCACTGTACAGTAATTCTTTAAATGGCTCCAGTTTAATTCTGACCAAAATTGATGAAAAACAGATTTTTCCCAGCAGAGTCAAAATCAAAGAGGTTTGCCGCCGACATTATTTTTATTATTATCTATTTTTAAAATGTGCATAGTGGTTTATATAAACACGTTTCAAAAGCTTTAGACTGGTGCTAGTTTTAGAAATTTTAGAAATACTAGGATATTCATGCTGGAAGTGGCCCAGGCTGCAGTTGATGAGCTACAGCTAGCTGCTGCTGCATCTGTTAGGAAATAACTGTGGACTTTAATGCGGAGAACTGTGTGATGTAAAACTGAAAGCAACATGAATCTTTATAAAGTATTATTTGAAGATGATAGCATTGAACATAATTTCTCCAAACTTACAACATTTTATGAGTTATTTACAACAAGTAGGATATTAAAAGATACAACCATTTCCACAGAACCTTATTTAAAAAGGTCCGAGCATTTTTATTAATCATGTTTGGGATTACAAAACTCTCAACAATTCTATTTCTATTTTAATTTTTTTTAGAGTGTGCACAGTGAAGTTTGGACAGAAATGTAGTAAATGTGTGAAAGTAGTTGTCCATCTAAAGTTCTGAAAACCTTTGCACTCTACACACAGAGAAAAGCAACATCAGATGTTTTACAGTTATTAATGTTCACCTAATGTCACACAGAAATGCTATATAACTTTATTTCTGGCATATCTCATTGTTCCCAGTTTTATTTCAAGGATCTTGAGTTTGTAAATATTGTATTTCTACAAAAAAATTAACATTCTCTTGGCTAATCAGCTCTTTTCTCGTAGCATAGTGGCTGTTGTACTGTGGTTTTTGTGATCTTAGTGCCCTTGGTTGAACTCTGTCTTGTTTCTTGAGCCAAAAATCTAATCAAGCATTTAAACAACAGCACTGCCACGTGTAGAAGAGAAGCCTTTCCTCCTTAGAGGGAATGATAGAACAGGGCAAGTTTTTTTTAAACTCCTTGAAGAAGGAGGATATGTAACAAATGATTGAAGAGTTGTTCAGTATAAAGACTCATTTCTTAAAAGACTTCAACCTGAAATGACTTCTGTCTTAAGGTCCTACAAATTAAAATGCATTATAACTTGTACTGTTTTACAGCAGGTCAACAACAGCAAGGGCATTTATTTTCAAAAGTGATTTTTTTTTTATCGTTTCACAAGATAAAAATGCATTATAATCAATGGCTCTAATGAAGTTTTAAACAATTTAATTGTTTTATACTGAAATTAAATGTTTGTATTTGTATTTATGTCTTTGTTTCTGTCACAGATTTTTCTATCTCCATGTACCAAAAAAGCCAGTTGTATATAAAATGTCTCAATGGAAGAGTGTGCCATGTTTGCTTTGTTGATTCTCTTCTGTGAATAAAATTAAACACAATAAAAGTCCAAGCAGAAATAAAAAATACACTGAAAGATGACTTCATTTCTATATAATAACACAACCTCTAAAGTATGATTTATTTTCACAGAGTTCCAGCTTTTAAACAGCACAGAGTGTTTTTGCTAAATGAAAAAGCACGTCAGTAACTCACCTCTGTGCTGTGATTTTAATTTGTTTCACCAAAATAAAACTAATTTAGGAAGTAGCTGAAGGACTACAGTGAATTAGGTGCATGTTTTGAAGTTTGTTTATAGCTTTCTTTGACAAAATTAAGGAAATTATTTAAGATAAAGTAATTTTACCATGTCCCTGTAGTTGGGGTAGAATGTCTGATTGATGAGAGGGAACTTGTCTGCACCCAACCGCTTCTGATAATTGATCAGCTGAGAAAACTGAAAGACAGAAGAACATAAAAGCTGCACGCAGTTCCAGACTTTAACACAATTTATAACTTGTCACATGTTTACTGAGTGCAGATCATTGCTGCAGCTATTTCAAACGAGAGCAAAAGCTTAGAATTAAATCACATCCCTGAAATCTCAAATAATAGTTGAAAAACCTGAATACATTCAGGTTTTCATTTGGTCTGCAAACAGGACTCACAGCCCAGGGTTTGTCACAGAGGTTGTAGATGGAGTCCAGAGAATTGACAGAAGGGATGCCTGCATACTGAAGACCAATGATCAGGTTCCTGAAATCCTCATTTTGGGCCATGCTGAAGGCGTGCTGACGAACCAGGATAAAGTCGGGCCTGAAAGACCTGAATGAAATAAAGAAGATTAAATCAGCACATATTTATATAGCTAAATCAAAAAGGTTGTTGTGTCTCATACAGAATCCTAAAATTAGTTATTTTTGTGGTTTAACACAAATTAAAGTGTCCTCAATAATCCAGGTAGATAAATCTAATACGACTGGGTCTGGTCCTCTGGACGCAGGTGGTTGATCCACTATGAGAAGGCGCTGCTCATGAGACTGAAGAAGTCTTTTAGACAAAATATGAAATGTTTCAACAAAGAATCCGTCCAGAGGACCAGACTCAACCTTGTTAGACAGTAAATTGTCTACATTTGTTATGGTTTTAAATTCTAATGCGATCATGTAATCAATGCAAGTAAAAAAAAAAAAAAACTTTATCTGCATTGTTAAAACTAATTTTTGCTTCTTTTCCTGCTGTTAAATTCATGTGTGATAGTTTATGATATTATATAAAGAACACTGAGGGGCTAAGGGGCTTTCAATGAATTCTGTCAATCACTGGTAAAATCATGTGATATGACATTTATAACTTTTCATTCAACCTTTATTTATACAGGTTAGTCTCATTGAGCCTCAAGGCCTCATACAAGAGAGACCTGATTTTAACAAAGAGTGATGACAACATTAGACAATCATAAAAGAAAGCATATACATTGGGAAAAATTACTGAAAGAAAATTATATATTTACAAAACAGCTAGGTTATAAAGTGAAGTAAAAAAAAAACTAAAAACAGGAACATGTCTGCATTGGTTTTTGCCAGATGTTTGAAGCCACTTAGAGAGGTCAAGATCAAGAGCTTCAGATTTTTTGCAAGATATTCCAGGAAACCAACATGTTCTCACTCCCTACTCGTCATATACTGTATTGATGATAAGGGTCAGTGTCCCTCCGCGTCACATACTTGATGCGTCGGGTCGCCCCTTCTCGTCATTTTTGGTGTGCAGCGTGCTCTCATTGGTTCGTTTGGGGTTCAAGGGTCAAATAAAAGGTGAATGGTTAAGTTTAGGGTTTGTTATAAGGTTAGGCTTAAGGTTTAAATTTTGCCAGAAAAATGATTCCTGTTCATAAAAAAATAAGTAAATATGAAAGTGCTTCACTATCCAAACCGGAAGAGAAGATCACAACTTAACATTACCCTGCACACCAAATAATGACGAGAAGGGGCGACCTGACGCATCAAGTATGCGACGCGGAGGGACACTGAACCCTTATCATCAATATATGACGAGTAGGGAGTGAGAATGAGTTGAGGAAACAGGAGCAGAGTAGGAGAAGGCCCTTTTGCCTATTTCAGTCCTCACTGAGGGAACACTGTAGGTAATAATGTCCTGAGAGCGCACGCTGTAGCTGCACTCATAGGAGGAGATGTATGAAGGCAGCAGACCAAGAAGTGATTTGAAGATGAAATGGTGTGCTACTTAAGCGCACAAACGAGGTTTATGAGCGGCTAAGGAAAAAAAAAACAGTTATTCTCTCACTCAGTGAGAGAGTCTCTGTGAAGTTAAAGATGACCAGTTAACCAATGAATACTGGGTGCAGTGATGAGTATGGTACAGCCAGTTATGAATCTTAGCACGCCGTGATAGAACTAAATTCTGGCTTTGTAATTACAGAGTATCAAACCAAAAGTTCATTCTGCATTTTGTCTCTGGCTGGAAGTAAATGTGAGAAAGGATGATGTTCTGCAACCCTCACATATGTGTCAAACTCAAGGCCCGGGGCCACCCTTGTTGACATCTTATCTGGCCCTTTTTTTTTTTTCAGTAATCATTGATTATGATGATCAAACTCTTGTTGCGGGAACCTGTAACCAAGAAAAGATGTTGGATATCTGATTCCGTAACCTCGTCCATCTCTGGACGGTGAGACCACACTGCTGGTGACACGTGTCACTGAGGTGGCAAACTGCAGCCAAACATTCAAAATAACAGGTAGAAAGAAAAAAAATATATAAACTAAAACATGCACTGCAGAAGAACTGTGTGTTTAATACTTTAGAGGGAATGAGAGATAAATCTGCAACATTAAAAAACATCGATATTAAGAGGCAGAGGGTTAGATCTTTATGGTTTTACTTCTTCAGCCCATCGTTTCAAGTGACTCCACTTCATCTGTAAAAACCACAGCAACGGAGGAAGAAAATTCATTTTTGAACAGTGGTTTGAGGTCAAAACAATATTTGCTGCATGAAACGTTGATGGTGATCTGCCATGACTTCTGTTGTTTTCCCTGCTGTGTTTGAGTGTGACGGTGAGGCAACGCTGGAGAAGCAGAAACACAGAGACAGGTGAGAAGTGTCACAGACAGTGAACGATGAGCTGTGTACAGAAAAAGATGCAGTGTAAGAATGGATACTGGCTGTTGGTTTGGCCAACACATTTTTCAAGCCAGTCAGCCAAACAACTGCTGGAGATGTTAATAAAAGATAAAAACTATTGTTTGAGGTAAACGTTAAAAGCAATCATGTAAAACATGATCCATTTAACCAAACCATTAATATATGTCAACTTAAATATGAAGGTCAGATGGGTGAATGAAAATAAATGTGACTGCTGCAAATAAATCATGACTTTGATCCTAATACTTTTTAACATTTAACATTTTTTAACCTCATTGCAGTTTTCAAGGTTTTAAGGCTCTTAAAAACTGTGTTTTAATTACTTTTTTAATAAAGAATTTTATTTTTCTTAAGCTGTTAGAAGACGATTTTAACCCAAAAAAAATTTGCTTCAAAACAAAGCTTTCTATGGTATCAAGAAAAGGCCACTTCAGTCCTGGTGAAATTGATATTTGTGCTAAGATTATTGGTACTTTTGGTAAAATCAATACATAAATTGAAAGCAAATGTCAGACATTTTTTATTGTTAAAATAGACTTACAGGTTCAAACATTCAGATCCTTAAAACGCTGCCATTTTATAATGTTACCTGCTTCACAAAATACAAAGGTTTATAGGATCTAATATATATGAGGCAGTTTTGGGGCCATAGTAAAATCAACAAAAAGTAACATTTAGTAAAATGTACATTTTCTTTATGTCATCAGATCTGGAGGTCCACATGTACGCACCAGAACATGTGGGAGCTTTTTATGTAACAAGATCTGGAGGAAGAGCAAATCCCTAAAGGGCTATCCAAATCATTCATTCACGACTAACAAATACTTCAATAAAACTTGTGAGATTTTTTTTCCACAAATAAAAGATGGTGTATTGTGTTCACTAAAGCAAAAATGTGCTTATCTGAACTAAATAAAGTCTTCAATGAATATTTACTCACTATTTCTTGGTGGCTTTTTCTAAAAATGTGCTAAAAATGACCGAATTTCAAGGACTTATGATTTGTTTCCATTACATGAAATTACATGAAAGTCTCAGATTATTTCCTGATCAAACAGAAAGTAAAGACCTAACCAAATAGTTACCAGATCTCTTTCAATCTAAGTCCTTTCAGTGGCTGTATTTGTGAAATTTGATCTGGCTGAGCAGATGGAAAGCAAGCATGCATGAAGAGATGATCAAATGGCTCCAAGACTGCTGCTGAGACAAAATCAGCAAGAGTCCAGTGATGTCAAAGTGTGCAGACTGCATTCAGGTGGCCCCTGTGATGATTCTTTAAAATGTAAATAACTCACTTTTACAATAGTTTTACATTTTGCCTATTTTCATGGTATTTCCAGGAACAAACATAAGTGAACGAGCTGAGGACAAGCAAAGACAGGAAAGTTGTCGATTGTGTAGAGACATAGCTCGGAGGCAACATGGAGGTTACTAAGCAACATGCAGTCACGGAGAAGTTAACAAATCACTATTGTGACTTAGAATCGATGAACACGACACAATTACTGCGACAAATGTAGGTAGTTAGGAACGTCAAGGTCCAAAAAAATCCAGACTAAAGTCAGACCCACAAGACTCATGTCTATATTGCATTATTCATGGTTTTCTTCACAGCAAACCTGAGCATGAGGGAGGACGAGGAAACTTTCCAACACTGGAGATCTGAGAGGAACTTCCATGGGCCTTCCAAAATAATAAACTGCTCTGTTCTTCTCCTTCAGGGCAGATGATTGTTAACTTTTTTAATCGAAGCATGACTGCACATCATCTTTAGCAAATTCCCCCAGTAATTTGTCTGTAAGAGCATGTGTGGACCTCGATGCTGATGAAGCATAAGCACAGTCTTGAGATGCAGATGATCAGACTAGCGCTGCGGCTTCATTTCCTGTTTGCTGCTGAGCTGAGCTGTGGGAGTTGTAGTCTTGTTTAACTGCTGCCAGTCTCCAGCCAGGACGCTGAGGTCTGAGTCCGTCTAAAATTCAGACTTGAATCTTTGCCATGTGTGGTGTATGCTTGTATGGAGATCTTTTGAGCTGGGTTGAGGATATTGTTGTTGGTTTGTAGAATTCATTTAAGTTGGTAAAGATTTTTATGATTGAATTCAGCCAGTTTTCTAAGAAACACAAGCATCTTTTTTGTGATCAACGAAACACAAAAACAGCATTTTACTGGAGTATAGAGTCTGATGTTTAAGACAGGGGCGGCCGGCCAATAGGGGGCGCTAGGGCGCCGCCCCACTGGAATTTCTGGAGCTATTCAACATTTTACATTGAAGACTTAATTTTTTTTTATAAAAATGAAATAAAATAAAAATATTTCGAAATATATGCATATATGTTTTTAGTTGTGTAGGATGAATATTTTAAGAGTAACGATGAGTTATATTGTTTGTTTAAAAAAAAAAAAGTTTTCTGATTGGTGACTTATTTACTGTCCTGGGGGCGCATGAATCTTATCCATAGACTCTCGTTAATAATGGCGCATGCGCAGTTATTCCACAACGTTACAAAACAATGGGAAGATGCACGCATATTTCAGCGCCCTGGACACGTCCACGTGAGCTCTACCTACTGATCATGTGCTTCTGGTCTTTTTTTTTTTGTCTGGGAAATGAGCCGTGCAGTGACTCAAGCAGGCTGGCTCAGGTAGGTTTTAGATAAGATTTTTGTTTTATTGTCTGCCACAATTGGCATGGTTTTCAGAATCTGTTGGAATCCTGGCAAAAACCAATGCAGATTTGTTCCTGTCTTTGATTTTATACGTCTACCTTATAATGTTTTGCTAGTTTTTTGATACTTTGTTAAAAAAAAAAAAAACTTTTTTTTTCTCTCTTTTGTTTTCTATTGTTTATTGTTTGTTTGTTTATTGTTTATTGTTTAAGGAAATTCTACCACTGCTGTTCATTGTTCTTTAGTTTTAGCAGGTCGCTTTCGCAAATGAGCCCATGAGGTTCAAAAGATTTACCTGACTAAATAAAGGTTGAATGAATGAATGAACAATTGTGGCAGAAATTCTCCTTTGATGCGCTCTACATTCGTCAAGCACAAGAACCAACAATAGAACATAATAAAATCACATTATCACCATTAGTTAACACCATTAAGATGTGTCTACTTAGCTTTGTTTAAAAACATTATTGCAGATTATACAAATTATTTCTTGTAAGTATTCTTCCTTGCCAGCGGGACTTGGTAATTCCTGTTTGATGGAAGCATCTGGGAGCAGTTGTGTAGAGGATGCGAGGCGTTCTTGATCACTGTAGATGTCTGACAGGGGAGACTGAGGTGAGCCAGTTATTGCACTTTAATTATTTGGTGTAATTTCGCTTTCTGTTTTACATTAATGTGGTTGAACCAGGTTGAAATGTTAAAAGTCAAAATGGACTCAATCGGGGACTTATAAATCAAGGTCAGAGTGTTCCTGCTGAGATGAAAGGTTTTTAGTTTCCTCTGCAGGTAAAGATGTTGTTGGACCTTCTTACAAATTGAGTCAGTGTGCTGTGAAAAACAATGATTGTCTATCTTTGTGCCAAGGTATTTAAAAGCATCCACCTGCTGTCTGTGGATGATTAGTGGATCAAACAATGCTTCTGGTGTTGGGGCTCGGCCCCCACAGCACAGTTCCTTTGTCTTTGAATCGATCAGCTCCAGCGAGTTCAGTGAGAACATCATGAGGACATATACTGTGGCTGGTCTGCTGATGGCGGGACAGAGCATCATGTCCGGTCAGGTGCGCCACCAGAGCCATGTCATCTGCATATTTACAAACAGCCACTCCTTCACTATTTCATGAAATAGCATTTGTGTTAATAGAGAAGAGAATAGGGGAGAGGCCGCATCCCTTGGGGTAGTCCAGTGTTTAAAGAGTTACTCTTACACTCAAATGTCTTCAATTTAAGAGAGAGACAATTTCTAATGACTCAATCTGAGTGTAATTTTACCTGTACCTTAGCCACGTTTAATTAATAAGATACTTAAAAAAAAACTTTATTGTGACAAAATGTCTTCAAGTAAAAGAAAAGGGCATTGTTTTAATTGGCTTTTTTGTGGCAGGTTTGGGAATCCTCTAAATCTGAGGCCATGGTCCTCAGTTGGTAAAGGGTGGACTGCTTTCTTCAGGTTGAAGGTGAGGTTCTGCCTCAAGTGGAGGAGTTCAAGTGTCTCTGGGCTTTTGTTCACAAGTGAGGGAAGAATGGAGCGTGAGCTTGACAGACAGATTGGTGCAGTGTCTGCAGTATTGTGGACTCTGTACCAGTCCATTGTGGTGACCAGTCAGTCTACGTTTTATACCCTCACCTATGGCCATGAACTCTGAACTGAAAGAATGAGAGCGCGGATACAGAACGTTGATATGAGCCTCCTCTGCAGGCTAGCTGGACTCTCCCTTAGAGATGAGGTGAGAAGTTCAGTTATCCAGGAGAGACTCTGAGTAGAACCACTGCCACATTGACAGGAGCCAGTTGAGGTGGTTATCTGGCCCAAAGCCCGGGCCTCATGAAGCCTCGGATATAGTCGCGCTTTGGTCCGCAAGCTGGAGCGCGCGTGCTGCGCGCGCACTGTGCATGCGTTTATAGTGTGGCACGGCAGCGCATGGCAAAGTGCTGTTCTTTTACTGACCAGCAGGTGGCAGTACCCTCTAAAACCTGTGCATATGTTGCAAGAAAGGGTGTAGAAGAAGAAATCTACCGTAGAAGAAGAACTGTTTGAAATCACACAACAAAAACAAATGGCTTTCCGCTCGCTCGGGGAATTTAATACATTTGAATCACATAAAAAACATTCCTCCATGCGTCGCGACGCCGTTTCCACGACCACAGCGGCGCAGACAGCTGCAGGCTCTGGCGTGAAGGCTGTCGGTGAGGTCCCTACCCGACCTGTCAATCAATTTGGCGCGCGCGCTAGGCTTGCGGAGCTTCAAAATCTGGGAGGTGCACGACCACGCGCGAAACCAACGCGCTGGCCAAAGCGCGGGGGCGGGGACTTCGCGATTGCGTCACTTTGGCCGCGCGCCCTATGCGACGCGTCAACTATATCCGAGGCTTAAGAAGAGGTGCCGCTGGTGATAGGCTTAAGACTGAGGTGTGAATTGAGGATGGGTTGGGTATGTACTGGTTAGGTTTAGGATAAGGGCCAGGCCATAGAAATACAAAGTAAATGAAAAATGAATGGAAGTCAATGCAAAGTCCCTGTGAAGATAGAAAGACAAATCGGGGAGAGTGTGTGCATGTGTGCATGTGTGTGTGTGTAGTAGAAGGCAGACCTGGCCACTTTGGTGCCGCCCCGGATGACTTGCATGTCCACGTTACAGGTTCCATTTGAATGTGCAACAAGGTTGATGTCTGAGAACTCCGCCTGCATGGAGAGAACAGAAAACAGATGAATCTGTGCATTTGAAAGATGGTTAATTAAAAAAAAAAAAATGTATACAACTAATTCATTTGTCATGTCAACTAATGTTTTGTGCCAAAATAAAAACAACTGAATCGCTTTTCCTATGACAAGCTTCACAGAACATGAGCGCGACACCTCGGCGTGTGCACTTTTGCACCTTTATACTGGGTTTATTTGCTTTAGTAAAGGACGTATGCTGCTGCTCTTTGGTGTGGTGAGGACCCAGTGAGGAGTTCTGTGTGACGCATAGCTGCCGCCTTCTGTCTTGTCTGGTTGAATGTTTCGCTTCTGTGGTGAGGTTTGAAGATATGATTCAGTATCTATTCAATGTGAAACTGTTTTACGCAAAAAAACACCCTTAAGAAAAGTTATTCCAAGAGAAGTAGCCAAGCGATGCAAAGAGGTTTGCTGGTTAGTTAGCCAAACCAATATGAAACCGACATAGTCTCGGCGTCACGCTGCCTTTACAACAGACCATAAAACGAGCTGAACAGCACACAGAGTTTTGTGTTTGAAGTGGTTTTTAAACGCGTAACCACACTTTATATATGATTACTCACTCACAGCACAGACATCCAGTAAAGATGACAAATGAAAGTGCTCATGTCTGCTTGTTTAATCGGCAGTTTTCAATAGAGTGAGAAATTTTCTGCGAAGACTGCAACACAAAACATTTTCACAAAAGAGTTTGTCTGGAAGGCCAGACCTTTAAGAGTTTTAAACAAAAATACATATTTTGTTGTAGCCATTTTCGTCAAACTTGGAAGAAATAATAATAAATAATAATAATATTCACTGTTTGACGCAATACAGTATTATGAATATGTTTAGAGTATGTGTTTGCAAATACTTTGTAACTCTCAGCTGTTACTTCAGTAATTTTAATTTTGGTTGCAGTTGTAAAGCCAATAATTTTGTTCTGAGTGTTATATTGGAATCTGTTCAGCGGTTTAAGATATGTTTTGCTAACAGACAAATAAGGCTGACTCCAAACAGTTATTGCCAAGGTTTTAAGGAAAGATGTTGCACAATAAATTGTGCCGTGTTAGGGGCAATGCTCACCTACTACCACATCAAACTTTAGCTCAATATCTGGGTTATAACCATTTTTGTGGTTTTATGCTCAGTTAGCTGTGGTGGTCATGTTTATTGGTTGTAGATGTTTCCTGAACTAAAATACAGTATAAACACAGTTTATGTTTGAACAGAACACAGTTATTATTGTAACATCTGTGGCATCGTGCTGTGGGATAAAACTGCACATTTTAGAGTGGCCTTTTATTGTGGTCAGCCTAAGGCACACCTGTACAACAATCACGCTGTATCAGCATCTTGATATGTCACACCTGTGAGGTGGATGGATTATCTTGACAAAGGAGAAGTGCTCACTAACACAGATTTATACAAATTTGTGAACAATATTTGAAAGGAAAATGCATTTTGTTAAGTAGATAAGATCAAATCTTTGAGTTCAGCTCATGGATAATGCTCATGGGATTCTTTTCAGTATATTACCAGAGATTATACTTTCTGAAAGTTCCATTATCATCATCTGTTCATCAACTCAAGAGATATGTTGCTAAAAGGCAGTTGATTTCAGTAGTGAATGGTAAGATTCTGCACAAATTTGACACAGTTAGTATAAATCTGACTATAAATTGAGGATTCATTCAACTTGTATTTATACAGGTTAATCCCATTGAGCCTCTGGGACTCATTTACAAGAGAAACCTGATTTTAACAAAGAGTGATGACAACAGTGGACAGCAAAGATGATTATAGACAATCATAAAGGATGCATACAAGTTGAGAAT
>JBBPBX010005317.1:47961-64563 GCA_038048925.1 Garcialebias charrua
AAACAAAAAAAAACAAAAACAAAAAAGCAAGGTCAATTTATATTCAGGATCAGACCCAGTCATCAAGTAATATCTCCAAAACTGACTGAGGAATGGCAATTTACTAACATGTTTTAAGGGAAAGTTTTTTCCACGTATGCATTATGGATATACTACATGATATATTTATCTGTAATATGATGGAAACTGTTTCTAATACGGTTAAAAATGCATTTGCAGCTGGTGATGACAGTTTTTCTGATGTTTGACAAAACGCCATAAATAAATTCTTCATTATAAAATCTGATATCTATGAAATCCCGACAATTCAAAATGATCCTTTACACAAGCAGAATCTGTGCAGATATTGAGTTTTATCAAACAGGATATTAATTTTATTTTCATCCCTGTCATGTTTATGATTTATTTTAACCTTCACATACATTTACTCTGGTGGATTATAGTGGGAAAAAAAAGTCAGCATGTTACCTGCTCCACTTTAATGTCATAATCCCCGAGGACCTTCTTCCCTCTGAACACTTTGGCCCTGAAAATGAGAAGAGTTTCAGTTGTTAGTTTTTTAATTCAACTTCACGGTTGACTCTGCTGTCCTCTACTGGACAACTCAACATGTGGAGAACATTACTCAGAAAATGGATGCCTGCTTGGACACATTTATTGGCAAACATTTCTTGGTGCATTATGTTTAAAGGGTGATTTTAAAAGCTTTAAAGGTGCAAATAATCAGCTTTTCTCCTTCATACCTGCAGTTTGTGTCAACACAATGGGTGCAACACTGAACTGAGATTTAATGTCAAACAAGTGCCATTCTGACTAAATGATCATTGCTCTTCATAGGAGTGCAGCTTGTTGTTCGTTCTTCCCAATATCTTGACTGTCACACACTGTCATGGTCTCAAGTAAACACACAGAGGCGGCCAGATGGCGAGAAGGCACCAAGAGACGAACTGACAGAGAGAAAAAGAACATTGGCAGCCAAAAGAACACCCAGGACATGTCATTATGCACAGGACCGCAAGTGGATCACAGATGGTTTACAACCCAAACACTGAAGCTAAATAAAGGGTAAAAAATGTAGGAAATACAAGTCATTTTTATGTCAGAGTGTTCCTTTCTTTCCTGTCTTCGTGAATCATTAGCTTGTGCAATACAGGATCTTTTTCTGAGAGCTCAGAAAACAAAATTACGTTAAAATGTTTTTATTTTCGAAGATGGCTGTTAAAGTCTGGAGTCAGCCCCCATCTAATGGCATTTTTCTCTACAGGCTTTGACTTCTCAAACTGAATTGCAAACTGCCAAACAGACTGTCCAAAAGTTTCATTTGAAATAATTCAGGCTACAAGCTGCACAAGCTACGTGTTTTCTGTCAATTAAAAATGTTTTGTGGACTCCTTCCATAAACCCACACAGGACCTTGTGTCACGTGATAAGACGGCATCTGGCTCATTTGTCTCGTTCATTAGAATCAGACCATCTGTGAGTGAGTCACTCTGTGGGTACAGTACTGTATTGTGCTTCAACTTCCAGCAATCAGTAACGCCAGAAAACTGGGTGATCCTAAAATTATGACATGAATCTTCCTCAGCCAGCAATTTGGTGTGTTTATTTTAGTTCATCAGCATTTTACAGACGTTCATTCTTTCATTCATAAAGGATCATCACAAGTGTTATTTCAATGTACAGTATATTCAGAAAATTGATCTAAAACCACCTTCAGTCCTTCATTAATTACTACCTGTGTTTAATTAAAATAATAATAATAAAAATCACAAACCCATCATGTTCGCCCAAAATAATTATGGACAATTACTGTCTTTTATCAAAAAGCAGCTCATGAGGCCTTTTCATTTAAACTCAGTTTTCACATAACTCACCCATAAATGCAAAGCTGAATCTCAGCAGAGCTGCAAATGAATGCCTGACAAATTACAATTCAGGGTATTCTAATAATGATGTAACAGGCTTACAGCTTAAAGGCTAAACTTATTTGAAGTTACAACCAGGTGATGTATAGTGATTTTTTAAAATTCAAAGTCTAACTAACTATGTGTTCAACATAATGGTACTTTAGTTATTTAACAGTCAACAATGGTGTACCACAAGGCTCTGTCTTAGGACCCACCCTCTTTACAATCTACATGTGTAATCAGATCATCCCTGATGCAGCCTTACATTTTTATGCTGATGATACAGTTGTTTATTGTTGAGCTAATTATCGGAACAGTTGCTAAGGTTTTCCAGCATTTGCAATCCGCCTTGGACATCATCCAGTCAGATTTGTTCCGTCTCAAACTCGTTTTAAACGCCGGCAAAACCAAAGGGATACTTTTTTCAAACAGGAAGTTGGTCCCAGCAGTCCTTCATTCATTACTTGTGTTTATTTTAAATAAATAAATGAATTAAAAAACACAAGCCCATCATGTTGGCCCAAAACAATTATGGACATTTTTTTGTCTTTTATCAAAAAGCAGCTCTTGAGGCCTTCACCCATAAATGCAAATCTGAATCTCAGAAGAGCTGCAAATGAATGCCGGACAAATTACAACTCAGGGTATTCTAGTGATATTGTAATAGGCGCACAGCTAAAAGGTTAAAATTATTTAAAGTTACAACCAGGTGATGCATAACGGGTTTTTAAAAAAAAATGTCAAAGTCTAATTTAAATAGGTGAATCTGAAGAATTAAAATAGCCATCTATTTTTATATTTTCATTTCAATAAAAATGACCATAGCCAGCAAGATTAACAGTTCTGTTGGTTGATCAAAGCACCTTTGTGTCTATATGAGAACCTGACCACATTTCAAAAAGTCCAGTAAAATGTTAAAAACAAATAGTTTAAATTATAATGTATGATTTCCTTTAGCAAAGCCTTGTGTTGATTTTTATTTGACAGTAATTTGCAAACATCTGTAGACCTGCAAAGTTGCATTCCTGGGATTTAGTAAGATTGAGATCAAAACACTCCTTTGACACATTTAAAATGCAAATGTGAATATGTTACCAACCAGATGCACATTTTGCACGATCAGGCATTCATTCAGACAAATATAATATCTCAAGGATTCCCCTCAATCCCAATTCACTCATCTCACCCACAAGTCTACTATAAATTAACATATTTTTTGCAGCTAAATGCTTTTCTTTCCTGTTCTCCACTTCACCACAACACTAGTTTGCCTTGTTATTATTTGATAAGTAGAGTGAGATCTTTTTAAAAACCATTAAACCGAAGCCTGCTACCTGCTGAAGTTGTAAATGAGTTCTGCACGACTCTCCCAGATTTGTGAAACACGCAACCAAAATGTGTGTTACATCTGTTCAGCACCTCTGTCAGGCTGTGTAACACTCAGGTTATGTGCTCCAGTGGCTTAATGGCAAATAGAAAACACAGTCTTAAAAAACAGGTGTCATAACTGAACACACACAGCAGCTGTATTAAACCTGCATACCAAAACATAAAAAATCACACACATTTCACACAAATGTCCTGACATGAAGCATATGTTTCTACTGAATCACCTCACCTGAACTAAAAAATATATATCTTATTAGTCATCTAACTTTTTTGTAGAACTCCGTAATGAGCCTGACATGTCCCTCATAAGCAGGAAGCACGATTTCACTTTAATAATAATAATAATAACAATGTCACATTTTTGTCATCTGTGTATATCACATAAAGACGTCAAATTGAGATACTCTATGAAGTTGTAAACACCTCATCCTCACTGACAGGTACTCCCTGCAGTTCTATGTAATTAATTTGTGGTACTCAGAAGGGTCTTGAAGAACAAACAGCTCTAAATGCAGTCAAGTAGAGGTAAATGAGCAGAATGATCCATATGGAGAGGCACCCACAAGCTGGTTTGCTGTAGTACAATGCATGAGATCAAAGATTGTTGTCAGACCATCACAGATGTCGGACTGCTCTAATAAAATGCTCTGCAGCAGATTTCCTGTGTAATTCTCAAAAATGGTGTGAATCAATCATCAGGTTTTGCTGTTTGTTAAACGTTTTGGCTTTGATTTTCGTGCAAATTGGAGCAGCCGAGCCAAAATGGAGTGAAATAAATTCAGTGGAAGGTTAATAAATATCCTCAGAGACCGATAAATTGGATTTAAACAAGCAAATGCTGTTTAATTTATGAGGTTAGCAGCTCAACTAGAAACATCTTGGGGAAAAAAGGGACATTTATAATTTGTACAGTGTGTTTTGAAACTAATCAATATTTTGTTTGGAGAGGTGGGAAAATAAAATCTTGCTAATAAAAGGAGAAAGACTGGATAATTTACAGAACTATACGATATGACTCTTTATTTGAATTACATAGTAATTGAGTTTATTAGTCTCTGTGGATCCTCTGTGTTAACCAACTCATAAATGGATAAAAGCATGCATTAATTGCATAATGCATAAACTTTTTTTTTACATCTGCTTTAACAAACAATAAAATTAAATTGTCTGGCTGAAAAAGGATGATTTTCTGCAGAAGTGGAGAGGAGTGCTTCACTAGATGTGAGTGTGAGTTAGTTTCAAACCTTTTTGCATGAGAATAAGCACAGGGGTTATTTGTAATTGTGTGAAATTAAAAAAAGCTTATGGGAGAAGTTTGAAAGATAAGGCTGGATATAATGTGCTATGAAGTACAAACATCAAGAAAATGCTAAACAAAAGCAGTTAAGCTGGTGAAGATTCTCAGTCATCCAGGACATGATAAATCAAAAAGGCGTTCAATTCAAGATCAACTGGACTTTATTTGTAACAGAAAACGTTTCGACTTCTGTCCAGAAGTCTTTTTCAATTCTGAATGGAAGCTGTGAGAACGAGAAAAGCAGTTAAGTTTATTCCTCTATTTCAGTCTGAAAGCACACAAACAGTTTGCAGGTTCAGTCTCATGCTGACATTGTTTAAATTGTTATATTCTGTTTGTGTGTCTGTACTCAAAATAAATCAGAAATGGAAAAAGACACAAATATAATGAAAAGTATTCATCTGATGAAAGGAGCTTGGATTTGTTTGTCTATTGTGGATATTTAATCATGAAATCATGAATCTGCAGCCTGATAATTAAAAACAGTGATATATCTGATACTTTCTTTTTTTATGCATATGCAAATCAATTTAAATAGGATAATGATGAGTCCAGCTACAGACAGGAGGTGGAACACCTGGAGAGCTGGTGCAAAGAGAACAATCTTCACATGAATGTGAAGAAGACAAAGGAGATGATTGTGGACTTCAGAAGGAACAAACACACCCATGCCCCACTGAAAATAGGTGGATCTGCAGTGGAAGTGGTCTCCAGCTACAAATACTTGGGTGTACACATGAATGATAACCTCAGCTGGAGCAACAACACCACCAGCCTGATCAAGAAAGGTCATCAGAGACTCTACTTCCTCAGACGGCTGAGACGAGCTGGTCTGAGCAGCCCAGTTCTCACCTCGTTCTACAGGTGTGCAGTGGAGAGCATCCTGTGCTCCAGCATCAACGTGTGGCATGGAGGCTGCACAGTTGAAGAGAGGAAAGCTCTGCAGAGAGTGGTGAAGGCTGCACAGAAGTCTGTTGGAGTCAGTCTCCCCACAATCACAGACATTTACACCTCCAGATGCAGGAAAAGAGCCACCTGCATCATGAAAGACCTCACTCACCCAGCACACTCACTCTTTGCCCCACTCCCCTCAGGACGGAGGTTGAGGAGCATCAAATGTAGAACCACTAGACTGAGGAACAGCTTCTACCCTGAGGCTGTTAGACTCATGAATAAATAAAAATAAAATAAAAAATAAACACTGCAAAATATCACATCATGCTGATGCTGATCTGTTTTCTTGTTGCTGTATTCATCTGTGACCATCTGCTCATACAAACTCATGTTCGTGCTGCTGTTTATTCCCACTATATTAGGCTTAGTGTATTACTAGTTGATGTTTTTCTTAGTTAGTTCTAGATGTTATTACTGTTTTTCTCTTTCATTGTTGTTGGATGTAACTGGGACCTCGTGTACATAATCTCGTTTTCATCTCATGTACCACATGCGGTGCAAATGACAATAAAGACTCTCTGACTCTGACTCTGACTCTGATAAAATACATGAAGGAGGGTAAAGGATGTTTCATATCTTCATTGTGCTTTTAATGCAACATGTACATTCTTGAATTAGAGGGATGAGCCACAAAGAATGAGTCAAGTTGGATTCAAAGGGAAGTTTGTGTTTGAGGATTTGACCAAATATATATGACAAAGCCTCCCATCCATCCATCCATCCATTCATCCATCCATCCATCCATCCATCCATCCATCCATCCACCATCTTTACCTGCTTCTTCCTTTTTGGGTCACGAGGGTCACATATCTAGCAGTCACTGCAGAGGTGGGGGACACCCTGGACATGTCTCCAGTCCATCACAGGGACACATAGAGGCAAACGAGACCAACAACCATTCACTCTCTCACTCACACCTAAGGACAATTAGGTCACCATTCAGTCCAGCATGCATGTTTTTGGTCTGTAGGAGGAAACTGGGTTACCCGGAGAAAACTTGCATGCATGGAGAGAACATGCAAACTCCACACAGAAAGGGCTGGGATTCGATCCAGCAACCTTCTTGCTAAGAGGCAACAGACCCTTGATTTTCAAACTTTAAGGACAACAAAATACATTTCTTTAAAACTTGAAGCTGATTGTTTTGACTTCTTTTGAAGAAGCTGGCCTTGAATGTGTGAACATCATAACACTTTAACAGTTGGATGATTAGAAGCATAAATGCCTGTAAAAGTACATCCAACTATTAGGAAGCCACTAAAAAGAGCCACTGCTCAATGCACGCCTGAATAACGCCGCTCTGCTTAGCAGCCTCAATGTTTTTCCATCGTCTTTTGATGGGATCTCAATTTCATCATCGATGGGAGAGTCAATGGGTTTGAGACAGCCTGTAGACATTTAGCCTTTCAAATCAATTCACAGTAATGACAGAGCGAGAGCCGGAGAGAGCGAGGGAGGAGGGCAACTGAGAGAGATGAGAGGAAAACACAAAGAGAAATAATTGACGTCTTTATGGCCAGAGCAGAGACAACAAGTGAACCAAAATGAAACAGGATAACATGAAATAATTGCAGAGGCACAGTGATCGTAAGGCATCATAGATTGAGTATTGATTTATTTGTTTCCAGTGTTTCATGGGTTTCGAGGGCACGGGAGGAAAGATCTCCTGAAACACACACGTTAGACTGTGAAGAGGTTCAAAAAAGGTACAATAGCCTCAAGAAATATCCTCCAAAAGCTCTGTTTAATAGAGTTTGAATTCTGCAAAACATCATGTTTTAGCTGCCACTGATAGATCCAATAAAGTTATACCGACTATGCCACCCATTAAGACCCCATCGCAAGATGTCTCCTGATACACTCTCAAACACTTGCTCACTATTTTCTTCCATCCTCATCGTCTTTTGTTTCCCTCTGCAGCATGCCCTTTTCATGAACAGAATAATGTATAATAATTTATCTTTTTTTATCTTTTTGTGCTCTCGGCTGTTATTGCAATCAAGTAGAAAATAACTGGACATATGGCTGGGTCTTAACTTATTTAGTGAAACTGAGGAAAATGTGTTTCTACTGAGTCTTTAATTTAATTAAATGTTTGTCTACATAAACAACATGTCTAAAGTTAACAATAATATTGTAACGAGCCTGTGTTTGGTTTTGCTTTGGGTCCAAGTGTTTCTGTGTTCTGTTGAGCTGTTGTGATTCTGTTGACCCACGCCCTCATGTGTTGGACTGGTCGTGGGGGTAGGGGAGGGGTAGGAGCAGGGAGGAGGGACCGGGAACAGAGAGACGAAGAAGAAGAGTCCGTGAGTGTGTTGTTGTTAGCAGGCAGCTAGCAGTGTGTTCGCTCGCGTGTGTACCGCGTTTTCTGTTGAGGCGTGAGCTGCAGCCTCGGTAATAGCAGCTCGTCCCTGTTTCTGAATAAACCCCGTTTGGCTGGACTCCGTCTGCAGTGTTGGCGTCATTACATTGGTGTCAGAAGTAAACCAACGCTACCGAGCCGGGTGAGTACTACTGGCTCGTCGCCTCCACCCGCGACATCAGCATCATGGACGGAGCGTTCTCCCGAGTGAAGTTTAAAGCGGAGGGAGTGGAGTACGAGGAGGCCCGGAGAGAGGAGTTTGCTAAAATAACTCAGGCGATGGCTGCTCTGCGCAGCTCTGCAGCGAGCATGGCTGCCGAAGCAGGACTGAGTACCGGCGAGGGGGCGGGTCCGTCGACGCCATTTTCTCCAAGCGCGCCAAAAGACTCACATGGCGGCAGCCATGACAGTTACGTCGTCCAAAACGTCACCGTCCCGTTGAAGACGCCCAAGTACTCCGGTAGGTCCAGCTGGGAGGCCTTCCATGCACAGTTTGAGCTGCTGGCTCATGCAGGGAGGTGGACAGCAGAGCATAAAGCCCTGCAGCTGGCTCTCTGTCTACAAGATGATGCACTGGACTGCCTGTTGTTGTTAAGCTCAGAGGACAGAAAAGACTATGATGCACTAGTTGGAGCTTTAAAGAGGCGGTTTGGACAATGTGTGCAACCAGACATTTTTAAAAATAAACTCAGCAACAGGAGCAGGTTGCCGGGTGAACCCCTGCGTGTTTTGGCTAATGACATTGAGAGCCTCACACGCAGAGCCTATTCACACATGCAGTCAGGGGTTCAGAATGAACTAGCAAAAGATCAGTTCATCAGAGCCCTGGCACCACCGGAGCTGCGTGTGCAGGTTCAGCTGATGCACCCCCGATCCCTGCAAGACGCATTGGACTTGGCAGTGGAGAGAGAGTGTTTGCTGGGAGCAGCAGCGGGAAATGACCTGAGAGGACAACCATGCAGATCTGCAGAGGGGGCAGAGCTGAACCAGGGGAAACCTGCTTGGGTCTCAG
Organism: Garcialebias charrua; assembly: GCA_038048925.1. Lineage (NCBI taxonomy): Eukaryota > Metazoa > Chordata > Actinopteri > Cyprinodontiformes > Rivulidae > Garcialebias > Garcialebias charrua. The sequence continues at coordinate 56,883 of JBBPBX010005317.1, forward strand.
AGTTGACAGAAATGGTCCGAGCAGTGGCACTACAGTTGACGCGGGACTCCTCCGCACCCCCAGCCATTTGTTGGGGCTGTGGCCAACCGGGACACCTCCTGAGGCAGTGTCCTAAAACAGTCAAGACGCAGGGAAACGACACGGGGTCTGCGGGAGGGAGGAATCGCAGATCCCTGCTGTAACCTCCACACCTCCATCACCAGCGGGCGGGGCCCAAAAGCTCAAACAGGGGGCCCTAGCCCAGAATTACTTTGAAACGGACTCAGCCTCAGACCAAGCAACCAGGGTTGTGGTGGTTGGACGCACATGTGTTGGGGACTTTTGTTATGTCCCAGTCTCTGTGGAAGGGATCCCATGCACAGCCCTGATTGACACTGGCTCCACGGTAACGCTAGTGAGGCCTGATGTGGTACCAGACTGGACTCGGATCCAACCCACCACAGTGCAGCTGCGCACAGTCACAGGGGACATGGCACCTATGAAGGGGAGGGGGACAATGACTGTTAATGTGGGTGGCCGATCTATCACCCACCCTGTGTGGGTAGCAGATGTGCAGGACATGTGCATATTGGGGCTGGACTTTTTAAGGGCTGCGGGGTGCCAGTTGGATTTAGGTGTGGGGACATGGAGTTTTAAGGAGGGCCCTCTCATTCCACTGTTACCCACAGCTCCTGATCACGCTCTTATGGGTCCTGTGGCCCGCTACACGGAACCTCAGGTCGCAGCTGTCAAGCACACCTCCCCTCAGCCCAGCCAGATTGCTGCCACCATGGCACCTGCGAGTCCTATGCCCCCAGTGTGGGTGCCCCAGAAGAACCGAGACTATGTGTGGACTGAACAGTGCCAGGGAGCGTCTGGCCGTCTGCGGCAAACTCTGACTGAGTCCCCAGTCCTCGCTCCTGCAGACCCCTCCCTCCCTTTCATCCACGACATGGATGCTAATGGCGTGGGGGCCCGATCCCAGCAGAGTGACTCGGTAATCTGCAGAGGGCTGCAGGTGGTCGGCACAGACAGTTGGAGGCACCAACAGGAACAGGACCCCGATATCCAGCCTGTGTTGCAGTGGGTGGAGAGACAACGGAAACCACCATGGGAGGAGGTTGCTAGGCTCTCGCGGGCAACTAAAAGGTTGTGGTCCAAGTTTGAGGCTCTGTGTCTGGAAGACGGGGTGCTACAGAGGTCATGGAAGGACCCCTCCACGGGTGAGGAGCGGTGGCAGATTTTAGTCCCGAAAGGCCTGAAAGACGTAGTCCTGCAGGGCGTGCATGGAGCGTCTGGGTCTGGACATTTTGGCGTTACAAAGACTCTACGCCGCCTCCGACAGGGGTTTTACTGGGGCCAGTGCAGGAGGGATGTGGAGGACTTCTGCCGCCGTTGTGACTTCTGTACAGCACGGAAGGGGCCGACAGGTCAGTCTCACGCCCGCCTACAACAGTTTGTTTTAGGAGCCCCGATGGAGCGAGTGGCCGTGGACATCATGGGCCCCCTACCATGCTCAGACAGCTTAGAGACAGCCCATGCAATTGCCCTGAGGCAACAGGAGCAAGCGGGCATGCGCCAGAAACTGAACTATGATGTAAGAGCGATGGGCCGACACTTTACTCCAGGAGAGCTGGTCTGGGTGCACAACCCTCGTAGGAAGAAGGGACGGTGCCCGAGACTGGTCAGTCAGTGGGTGGGTCCCTGCAGAGTGTTGGAGCGCCTGGGGGAGGTGGTCTACAGAGTGCAGATGCCCCAAAACAGGAGAAGAGTAGCTCTGCACAGGGACAGGTTGGCCCCCTATGCACCGCAGCCCCCAGAAGGCCAATGGTCGGGGTCTCGGGTGTGTCCGCCAACGTCCCCAGAAGTTTTATCACTGCCGTCGAACGAGGTCCCAGCCGCAGAGTCGGGAGCGCTCTGCTGGGAGCTCGCCCACAACAGACGAGGAGGGCCCCAAGACGGTTTGATGACTTTTTTTGTTCCCTCGTGGGCGAGGGACTCTGTAGTGGGGGGGTAGTGTAACGACCCTGTGTTTGGTTCTGCTTTGGGTCCAAGTGTTTCTGTGTTCTGTTGAGCTGTTGTGATTCTGTTGACCCCCGCCCTCATGTGTTGGACTGGTCGTGGGGGTAGGGGAGGGGTAGGAGCAGGGAGGAGGGACCGGGAACAGAGAGACGAAGAAGAAGAGTCCGTGAGTGTGTTGTTGTTAGCAGGCAGCTAGCAGTGTGTTCGCTCGCGTGTGTACCGCATTTTCTGTTGAGGCGTGAGCTGCAGCCTCGGTAATAGCAGCTCGTCCCTGTTTCTGAATAAACCCCGTTTGGCTGGACTCCGTCTGCAGTGTTGGCGTCATTACAATATGAACAGCTTATAATAATAATAATAATAATAATAATAATAATAATAATAATAATAATAATAATAATAATAATAATAATAATAATAATAATAATAATAATAATGAATTTAATTTATAATGCACTTTTCATTAACAAAAATCTCTCAAAGTGCTACAAAGTGCAACAAAAATCAAAGATCAAATTCATTCAACCTTTATTTATACAGGCTAGCCTCGTTGAGTCACGGGGACTCATTTACAAGAGGGACCTGTCTCACTCACACCAAACAACCATCCACTCTCACACTCACACCTAGGGTCAATTTAGAGTCACCAATCAGCCTAACAAGCATGTTTTTTGGTCTGTGGGAGGAAACCGGAGTACCCGGAGGAAACCCACGCATGCACGGGGAGAACATGCAAACTCCACCCAGAAAGGCCCCGGACCGGGATTTGAACCGGCAACCTTCTCGCTGAGAGGCAGCAGCTCTACCAGTTGTGCCACCGTGCTGCCCAAGTAAAATAAAAACAAGTGATAAAATCAAGTAAATTAATAATAATATCAACTAAGATCAAAGATAAAACCATGTGGAGGCAGAGTAGGCTCGCTTAAAAAAAAGGTATTTAAGCCTTGTTTAAAGTCAACCAGTGACTGTGGAGCTCTCAGGTAGTCAGGGAGGGAGTTCCATAGGCGGGGGGCAGCTACACAGAATGCCAGGTCTTCCATGGTCCTTAATTTGGTTCGTGGAATGCTTACAATAAAATTAGTTATAATTATATATTTTTAGAAGCTCAACAAGTCACTTACATTTGTAAAATGATTCATTCTTGGGCTGTAAAAGTAAATTAATTATTCACTGATCCACCCGGCACCCTCTTTGCTTTCATCCTGACTGCTGTGAAGGTATGCAATCACCAAGAAGCCGCAATTTTTCGCCTTCATCTTCTACCGATGATCTGTTGGATCATGGAGGCAACAGGTCCAGGAGAGAAATCCAGACATCCTTTCCCCAGAAACACTTTCTAGCTTTTCCTGTGGGACACCGAGGTATTCCCAGACCAGAGAAGATGCACAATCTCTCTAGCGTTTTCCGGGTTCTCCCCAGGGCGTCTTACTTGTGGGACATGCCAGGAAAACCTCTAAAGGGAGTTGTCCAGGAGGCATCCTAATCAGATGCCCGAATACATCAATTGACCTTTCGATGTGGAGGAGCGGCGGCTGTACTCTGAGCTCCCCCTGACAAAGCTCTTCACCATATCTCTAAGGCTGAGCCTGGCCCTGCTGCGAAGGAAGCCCATTTAGGCCACTTGTATCTGGGACCTCATTTTTTCAGCCATGATTCAAACCTTGAGACCATAGATGAGGGTTGACCAAAGACAGCCGCTTCACACTCGGCTGATAACCACTACAGTGCACATTGAAGGTCTTGGCCTGAAGACGCCAGCGGAACCACATCATGTAAATCATCATCATAAAGTATCACTGGGAACGAGCTCAACTTTGTGTCAAGAATACGGACACAACTCCTGCTTTAGTTGTATAGAAATATACAAACATACATATCTGGATAGCCCTTAAAAGAAACCCAGGCACCCCATACTCCTATAATGCACCGCACAGAATGCCTCAAAGAACATGGTCCTAAGCTTTCTCTAGGTCTAAAAAAACACATGTAGATGGGAGAGGCAAACTCCCATGAGCCCCTTAGCATCTCCGCAAGGGTAAACATTGTGTAAAATGTAAAGGGTGAGTGAAAACTTTACAGAATGAAAACAAGTTAACATTTGTCCAAACTCAGCTGTTCAAAAACATCTCACTATAAGTTACCAAAAGCTTTTTGTTTTGAACGGGTTGGATCAGCAATTTGCAAAAGTATGATGTCAAAATATAAACTGAACATCTAAAAAAGCTAAGTCTGGTCCTCTGGACATTCAAAAAACAAAACAAAACAAAGCAAAAAAATTAATAAATAGATTATTGAGCATGCATCAGGGTATAAACTGAACATATGTGTATAAACAAGTGTGTGGTAAAATACCAACGTGTTCTGTAACTCACATTCAGTTTTTCTTTTGGTTTTCCAAGCTTTCATGTGTACTTCAGATTACAGCTCAGTAAAGTACAGACAAATGTTTGATTCTAACAGGTGTGGCGGCCGTGGCGTAGTGGTAATGGCAGTCGTCCCCCGATCGGAAGGTTGGAGGTTCAAATCCCGGTTCCCCACACCATGTGTCGTTGTGTCCCTGGGCAAGACACTTAACCCCGAGTTGCTCCCGGTAGGACTGGAAAGGCGCCTTGCATGGCAGTCTGCCGCTACCGGTGTATGAATGTGTGTATGAATGGGTGGATGGTTGGTATTGTAAAGCGCTTTGGGGTTCCTCACAGGGGGCTAGAAAGCGCTATATAAATAAGCTCCATTTAATTGACTAAAGAACTATACGAATTACAACTATTTCCGCCACTGGAAGATGTAGCAGCTTTTTCTTTTCACTCCTTCCCTACCCGACCTTCTCCACCTGCAGCTCCTCAGGAAAGCACCTCAAACGCAAATTGAGATGGATTGGGTTGTATGGGCAATCAATTCTATTGACAATATTTTTTTTCCACAAAAAGGCAAGGCACGGGGGAGCCGGCCCATCCCCCGCAGACTGACCGGGAGGATACGTCATGGATTCCTGGAGCGGATGGATGGTGACGCGTCTCTCAGTGCTCTGTGGAGGACGTGAAGAATTTGGATAAATTGGATTTATGATGGCAGGCGCTTTGCTTTTTGGCGTTTGTGGAGCACTGGCCTATCGGAAAATGAGGGAGACTTCAGCAGGACTTAATGTCATGGCGGAGCACCCAAGCCTGATCCGTGCCGTGACCTCCATAAATCAGCTGTTTTAAAAGCTAATTCGGAAGGTGGACACGATCTCTGAGGATCGTAGACCACCTGCACGGCTTGGGACTCTGGACGCTGGTCAACATCTGAGGGGTCAAAGCTTGGATCAGTGAAAAAGTTCCCGAATTGGATCATATTTGGATCAGAGTCGCCCTTACAGGACTCAAGGCTACAGAAATTACACTAGCCCCTTTCATAAAATAGCTCAATCCGGCTCTGATGCGTGTTCAGTCCTCCAACGAGCATTCAGAAGAAACACAAACGCGCTTTGCCGGGTTAATTTTACTCGCCTCTGATGCGCCCCTGATATGCGAGAAGAGGTAGTATTAAGCCCGGATCTGTCAACTTGTGTCAGGCTGCTGCGGCTTCAAACTGATTTCAATAATGACGTACTCTCCCGGCGCACACTGTCACGCTCTATTTAAATGTGTAAACAAGAACATGACATTTGTATTTTGCTTACGCATCACTCGCTATTATTCGCCAAATCTTTTTCTTTTTTTATTGATCATCACGGAAATGTCTAATTGGGGTGATGCCGAGACCTGTGTACTCCTGTCTCTGCGCGCAGAGGAGGAAATTAATAAGGGACTTACCGGTACAGTGAAGGATGGGGCCCTTCTGGAGCGGATTGATGCGAGAGCAAAAAAAAAAAGCATTCGGATAAGCACAACGATGTTCGCTAGCGTCGCCATGTTTGTTTACAGACACCTCTGCGGTCCCACGTTAAACACGCAGGCACCACGTCCTCTGAGCTGCAGATTTTCACCACGCCTCTTTTCAACCCGCGCTGCCAATCGTTTTGTGAATGCTCCATTGAGGGCGGGCCGTGGCCGGATTCAACTTTGTTTTATGAATGACCCCAGGGGGATTAAAGCCGGATTGGTCTGTGCGGCAATTGCGCAGATCTGACTTATGAAAGGGGCTTCTGTGTGCCAGAAGTGAAAATATTTATGTTATCCCTATCTGACTTCCCAAAACAGCCTTGGAAAGGCTAAATATCAAATTTCTCCTGAGACGTGTTTACTGAGGACACCAGCTGCTAACTAACTATCGCTACCATAAAAATATAATGCCAGACCTGTGATAGGCTTGTAACATAAAAATAATACTGAAACATAATTCTCAGTTGGGTCATCTGGACTGTTTCTTTTTTATAGAAATGTTTCACCCTCCATCCGGAGGGCAAAATGTTTCTATAAAAAAGAAACTGTCCAGGTGACCCGACTGAGAAGTATTGGATTTGGTACCTGGATTATTGAGAATTAACTTTCTTGCAACACTGAAACATGGTAGCAAAAAAAAAATTTCATACAATTTTAATGAATAGAAATAATTAAACAAAATAGCTGTTTATGTATCCAGACATTATTTGTCGGATAATTTCATATTACGTTCTTTCAGATGTGCCATTTAAAAAAAAAAACTACCTTTACAGAAATTGTTCAGAATAATGAGCCACATAGACAGAATGCAGAAATAAAACCATGAATAAATATGGAAGACTCTGTCTTCTGTCAAGCCAGCGCTCAAATATTTTCACTGTCAAGCGAGGATTTCCATGAGTCCAAATGAGTCTGTTGAACCAGATACAGTATATTACAAACCACAGCTCCTGAAGCTGCGCAGAATATAGAGCTTCAATTCAGAGTCATCAGCTCAAAGTCTTTTTTGAGGTGAGGATGTCACCTGAATTATTCAGCTGCATCACAGGAGGCTGCTGCACCTCCTCCTGCTATTATCCACCCCGTTGGGGCTCTGCAGGTTATCGTAGAGGCAAACCTCCCTGACATCTACAGTACTGTACTGTTAATGTGACAAGTTCCAGCATCCTGTAAAAATTGAACGTATTAAACATCGATACAGAAGGCTTCATTACAAATGGTAGTTTTACTGATTTAAAAAAATAATAATTATCACTAAAAAGTCAGTACCGGTAGTTTTGATGTTTTTTTTTTTTTTAGTTGTTAATGCTTTTTTAATACTGTACATTAATTTACTGAATTTTGAACCCAATGCTGCTATAATTTTACGTAATTACTCACACATTGGCCTGTCAGCAAAATAATTGCTCTGGTGTCCTGTAGCTGTGCGTGTTGGTATTAAAAAAGATGAAACTCTTTGCTTATGTAGCAGTTTGCTTGCTTCACTTGTCTTTCTTTAAACTGCATAATGGTTTTTCTGGGGGTTTAAGAAAATGTGCCTTCTAAAAACAACAAAACTGCTTTTGTGTAGTCATTCAAAACTACGGTTAGAAACTAGATGTGTTTTGTGCAAACATGACAAGTAGTAGATGTAGCTTCACTCTTGGGGGAGCGGCCATTTTAGAGACGTATACACTTTGGGTAGAAAATAATTAAAACAATATCTCAGACCTTTACAAGTTGAGTCTGACATGATCTGACATTTATGTTGAACCCAAGGGCAGGCAGAGGCAGGAGGACTCAGGACTAAAATAATAATGATTTATTTTACAAACACAAAC